>CABHPP010109698.1:0-47381 GCA_902168425.1 Peromyscus attwateri
CAGGGCGGGAGCTCCACGACTAGAGGGAAGGAGAAGGGATCAGGAGCGGGAGCCGAGGGGAGGGAGAGGCCGGTTCGGGTCTGGCCGCCACCGCTGCTTGCCTGAGGTGTCCGGCCGGGCAGCGGCTCCGTCTCGGTTCCTGGGTACCGTCTGCGAGGCCCCGCCGAGCCAGCGTGGGAGGGCCGCAGGCGGCAGGCGCCGCATCATGTCAGCCAAGGACGAGCGGGCCAGGGATATCCTGAGAGGCTTCAAACTGTATCCGCCCGGGAGCAGGGGCGGGGCCGCGGAGGGCTGGGGAGGAGGCCGTGGCTCCGAGGGCCGGGCCGTGGCGGGGGCGCCAGGTGGGCACCGCGACCACCTCTCCTGCGAGGGGGGGCAGGAAGGGAACGGCGTGCCGGGCCCCCCGGGAGGGACTGCGAACGGGAGGCGGGCACAGGGGCGCCCGGAGGGAGGAAGGGGACGTTGACGGAGCCCCGGGGGACGGAGGCGGAGGAGCCCTGGGACCTGGCTACGAGAGGTGTCCGCCCCGAAAACCGGTGTCCTGGGGGCTAGTCGGGGCCGGGAGGCTGGGAGGGGGCTGTGGTCCGCATGCAGAGGCCGAGGGGGTGCGGCGGGCTGGCCTCCTAGCCTGCCGTGGAGCATCTTTGGCGGGAAGCCCATAAGGGAGCAGGGGAAAGTGACTCCAAGCAAGTGACCTTGTGTGAGATAACTGTCCATGCTCTTGGGTACCCCATCTCACTCCACACACCCCCACCCAGCCACCACCAACCCCCGTCTTGTTCCCACAACTTCTCTTCCTCACTTGTGGCTTCTAGGGCTGGAGTAGTGGAGAGGTAGGGAAAGAGAAATCCAAGACCGACCCCCACCTTAACACTTTCTTGGCCTTTGAAGCATTGGATGGGCACTTTTCTCCTCAACCACTCAAGTTCTCTTTCCAGCAAGATGAGGAACATGAGCATGTGTGAGAGATACCTTGAGGTACTTTGGTTTTGAACTGACTCCTGGCAAAACTGTCTTTGTTCCTTGGCATGCTGTGTTTAATGCTGTGTTATGGTGGAGCTGTTCACAATTCCTTGTGTTGAGGACACGGTACAATGTAAGAAATAATTGCCTCCATGGACATGGTGTTAAATGCCTATTACCCCAGTCCTTGGGAGACACAAGCAAGAGGATCCGAAATTCAGGTCATCCTCAGCTTCATAGAGAGTTCAAGGCCAGCCTGAGTTGCGGGAGACCCTCCTTCATACAGGAAAAAAGTGAGGAGTCAGAGAAGGAAAAGAAACACTTGCCTCAGGCCTGTTGTGGTGTGACTTTTGTAACCTCTCTCTATAATAAGGAAGGTTTGCAGGGTTTGTTCTGTTTTGGAGACAGTGTCACACTGTGTACCTCTGGCTGGCCTCAGATAGAGATCCACCTGCCTTTGTCTCCAAAGTGCTGGAAGTACTAGGATTCAGAACGCGGATGAAATGTATTCCAGTTTTACATTCTGCTGACCTTAATTTCTGCTTACACCCTTCCATACAGTATGGACTATTCCTAAGTTCCTCCCTCAGTGAAATGTAGCCATCGCTTCCTGAGCTCCTTCCTTCCCTGGAGGTCAGGAAAGCACTGTTCTCTGAGCAGCCTGTGGGTGTGAAAACAGGACCCGTTTCACCTCTTCCAATATTTAATTGCTTTGTCATAGTCAGAAACCAAGGGTGGCCGGGCATGGTGGTGCACGCCTTTGATCCCAGCACTCGGGAGGCAGAGGCAGGCAGATCTCTGTGAGTTCAAGGCCAGCCTGATCTACAGAGAGAGTTCCAGGTGGACAGCCAGGGCTACACAGAGAACTCCTGTCTCGAAAAACCAAAATTGGGGGGGGGGGGGTGGAAACCAAGGGTGACAGTAAAATTTAGAGTGCTTAGCAAGGCATGATAGACCATGCTTATAATCCCAGCACTTGGTGACCGGAGCAGGAAACTGTCTTGAGTTCAAGACCAGTCTAGGCTATAGAGTGAAACCCTAACTCCAAAAAAGAAAAGGGACCAAAACCCACCACAGTCCTAAAAGGAGTGGAGGCGTGGACTAGAAGTATAAACAAGGCCTTGGGTTTCCGTAGCACCAGGGAGAAAAAAACAACACAGGAAGTTCTGGGTGCAGAAATGAAAACTCTTCTAGTGAGAACTAATCTACGGAGGCTTTGTTGGTTTGGTTTTAAGGGCAAGCAAGCAGCGTGTATTGAGAAGAAAAGAAACAGCTCCCTGCAGCTGGGGGGGGGGGGACTGGAGAATGAGTTGCCCCTGCTGTGCTTTTTAAAAACAGAAGGCTGCATCTCCTTACATATTGCCATTCATGATACACGCTCAATGTTTTTAGGTAGTGAAGTTTAGTAACAGACTTTTATAGCTTCATGTACGATTCTGTTTGTCTTTATAATGGAACGCCTAAGCAGACATGGATGACTAAAGTGTTAGAAGAGCTATGGCCTTTATTTTTCCTTTAAATAATTTATATTATTAATGTGTATGCTGTGGATAATAAACCATAGGCTGTGGGGGATTAAATTCCAGAAGCGACGCTGTGGTCAGATTATAATTAGCACTGTTAAAACAAATGTTTGGGATAAATGAATATAGCAGAAAAGCTTACACATTGTCACCTTTACTCTTGACGTGGACCTGTTGAGAAAAGGCTAAAGGGCAAATATAGAAAAGACTTAAAGCCTTGTGTGATGGCACACGCCTTTAGTCCAGGACTCAGGAGGAAAAGACAGGCCGATCTCTGTGAGTTTGAGGCCAGGCTGGTCTACAGAATTAGTTCTAGGACAGCCAGGGCTACACAGAGAAACTTTGACTTGAAAAACCAAAAATAAAAGAGAAGAGAAGAGGAGTGAATTGGCCACCTAAGTAGTGATGTTACTGCTTCGGAAACAGGCTTTCAGGGGAAGCTTGACCTGAGCTGATTAAATTATAAAACAAAGGGAAGCAGCCACATAGAAGTTAGTAATAGGTTTTCTGTAGCATGATAATAGGTTTCTCTGCCAACACAGTAAGCGAGATCAAGCCGAACTGAAAAAGTATAACAACAGGTTTATTTGAGCAAAGCAACTTCCTGGTGAGTTCTCCAGTCCCAGAGATGGAGGCCGGAGAAGCCACACGCCTGAACTAAAGCAGGGAGATTATATAGCGGTAGGTGGGGGGTGATGATTTGTCCTCCACAGGCTGGGTTTGTGCCCAGGTATGGTTAAAAACTGAATGTGTAGGTGGGGGACTTGGGCTGCTGGCAGCTTGAGGAGAGGAGCTGCCGTAGCCACCGAGAAGGTGGAGCTGGGCTTTTTGGTGCCTTCCCTTTGTTCAGAGATCTCTGAGTGGGCAGAGTTTGGAGAGATGGGAATGGGTCTTCTCAGACTCTGCAGGAGCTGCAGGAGCAAGCTGGAGGTTCCAGCCAAACAACCAGCATGGGAGGGATGAAGTGGGCATCCTCTGGTGTCCTTTGTTGGCATCTGAAAGTGAAGAGAAGGAGAACGGGGCTGGAGGTTAGCCAGCAGCTGAGAACTTCAGGGTGTTAATTGTTCTTTTAAAGGCCTGGATTTGAAGCCGGGCGGTGGTGGTGTATGCCTTTAATCCCAGCACTCAGGAGGCAGAGCCAGGCGGATCTCTGTGAGTTCGAGGCCAGCCTGGGCTACCAAGTGAGCTCCAGGAAAGGTGCAAAGCTACACAGAGAAACCCTGTCTCGAAAAAACTAAAAAAAAAAAAAAAAAAAAAAAAAAAAAAAAAAAAAAAGGCCTGGATTTGATTACCAGCACCTACACCAGGCGGTTGGCAAATTACTGTAACTGAATTCCAGGGGTCTGACATCCTCTTACTTCCTGGGGCACCTGCACACATGTGGCACACAGAAACTCATGTAGACACACATACACACACATAAATAGTACATCTTTGAAAGAGAGAGAAAGAAAACAGGAACTGTATGGTTTACCTGCTTTCTTTTTTTGTTTGTTTGTTTGTTTGTTTTGGTTTTGGTTTTCAAGACAGAGTCTCTCTGTGTCTCTCGCTGCCCTGGAACTCTGTAGACCAGGCTGGCTCAAACTCACAGATCTGCCTGCCTCTGCTGCCACCACATTCCACCCAGGCTTCTGCTGTCATTTTTTAAAAGATAATTTTGTGTTAGAAACAACTTGATCACTCAACACCTTTTGTTGGAATTTTTTTTCTGAACTCTTTTCAGATTATTTCTGAAAAAGGTGTTGTGCTTACTACTTGTCTTATTACTTTTCTATTGCTGTGATGAGACACTATGACCAGTGGAACTTAGAGAAGAAAGGGTGTTGCATTACAGTTTCAGAGGGTCAGAGAGTACAGGTAGTCAGGCATGATGCTGGAGCTTACATCTGATCCACAAATACTAGGCAGAGAGAGCTAACTGGGAAGGTTGAAGGTTTTTGAAACCTCAAAGCCCACTCCCAGTAATACACCTCTAACAAGACCACACCTAATCCTCCCCAAACAGTTCCACAAACTAGTGAGTGACCAAACATTCAAATATATGAGCTAGCTTCTGGAGGCTATTCTCATTCAAAATGCCACATTACTGTTTAAAAAAAAAAAAATCATTATACTCTCCCACCAACAGTACTCAGTTTTGCACATTGACTTGTTTGTTTTTTTTATTGAAAATCTTGTTTCATTTGAAAAGAAAAGTGTATCTTTTTAAAATTTGTATTCTTGCATCTCCAGCTCTCTAGAAAAATAATGTACCATAGTGGTTAAGGGCTATACTAGCTAGGTGGTAGTGGCACATACCTTTAACCCCAGTGCTTAGGAGGCGAAGGCAGGCAGATCTCTGAGTTGAGGCCAGCTTAGTTTACCTGATTTATATAGCAAATTCTAGGCACCGTCTCAAAAAAAGGCAGAGGAAAGCTATACTGAACTGAGGAGCTGCACTGCCTGCCTTGGGACTCTAGTCCTGTGTTCCTGAGCAGTTTCACCTCAGTCTTCTTGAGTAGAAAGTAGGACTAACAGCAGTATCTGTCTTCAGGTCTGTTGTGACGTGAAATGAATTGGTAGCTAAACTTGTGGAAAAGTGCCTGATACACACTGAGCCTTACGTCTTGGCAGTGTTTTTATCAATGAAGCTGCAAATCTCATCGTTTTCAATATTCTTCTCCAAACTATTTGTTAGTTTACCCATTTTACTATGGTTTGTTTTTCTTGCCACTTTCTGATGTTGTTTATTTTTTTTCATATTAGCCTTTTGCCTAATGTATCTATTGTAAGTATTTTGTAATAGTATACTGTTAAAATCCTTTTCTGTGATTTTGGTTTTGGGTTTTTGTTTCTGCAACACTAGGGATAGACCTAAGCTTGAATCACATGCTCGGCAAGCACTCCGCCATTTAAGGATATCCCGGCTCATTTATTTATACTGTGTATAGAATACATAGTAGTCACATTCCTCCCCACCTTCTCTTTTCTCCCTCCCATTCCCATCAAGTCTCATCCAGTTGCTTGGTGACTTACTCGCTGGGTCATCTAGTGGGCATGGTTGTGGAGCCCTCCACTGGTCCACTGGTGTGTGAGTAATTCATCAGTGGCTCCATCACTGAAAACAGTGACTTCTTCCCCAACAGCCCATTGTATCTTCCTAAATTTTTTTTGGAATTTTTACTTAGAGACAAAGTCACATTAAGTTGCCCAGACTGGCCTTGAACTCATTCTGTAGCCCCAGCAGGTATTGAACTAGTAATCTTTTGTTCCTCAGCCTCCTGGAAATTGGGATTCCAGGCCTGTGCCACCATGTCTGGCTTATCGCCTTTTTGTTGGTTGAACGGAATTCTTTTTAAGTGTTTTTTAAAATGTATCTATACTTTCCATTTGGCTTTTGCATTTTTGTCTTATTTAGGAAGATCTCCCTCATACTCTGGTTCAGCTCATTCTTTACCTGTAGAGAGGGACAGTTGAATCATAACACAATGTTTGTGGCTTTACAGAAGCACAGATTTCTTTCTTTCTTTTTTTTTTTTTTAAGGTGCTGGTGATCTCTCTTATCCTAAGATTAATCAAATGACCTGTTTCTCATTTTCAGTACTTAACCCTTTACCTACCTAAAACGTACTTATACTTACACTGTGTGGTGAGAATAAGCTGTTTGGAAAGCCAGCTATCCAGTACTATTTACTGACTACTTAGACCACTCCTCCTCCATTGTTTTGGAACACTGTCTTTGTCAAATAACAAACTTCCATAAGACATGGGTTTACAAAAAAAAAAAAAAAAAAAAAAAAAAAAAGGGGTTTTTTTTTTTAGAATATTGTTTCATTGATTTATTTCTTGCTCCATGCATACCTCCATGCTTGGGGTAATCACCTAATTTCACAGTATGGTTTAATATAGTGTCAGTGGGCTTGTCATGACATGAGTATATATCTATAAAGTCATAAATATTTGTGTCCCTTTTATTCATACAAGGCTTTGCTCATATGTCCACTATAGATATCCAGTAAGCATAAATAATATTGCAAAACTCAGCTGTAACTGAGAAAATTCATGGAAGGTTTCATATTTGTTATGTTACTTGAAAAATAAAATACTTACCAGGATTTCATTTTCTTAGTATCTCTATCCCGTCCCATCCTACCTGTTTTCAGCTCGTACAATACACGTTAAGATTCTTCTATTTCTTTGTTTGTTAAAAGAATAACATTTCCTAATTGTAGGTGAAATTATGAATAAAATATTCTTCTGCATAGATTTTGGATTTGATTGTTTTAAACAGCTGATAGGTTATGAATCCCACATTCCCCATTTATTACATCTAACAAAGGTCTGTTGGGTGGCTGTTATGCACAGGGTACTCAACACTTGAAGGCTACAAAATGAATGATTTCCTCCTTTATTTCTGTTTAGAAGGGGTATTTTTAACATGATGTTACTAGCTAGGCCTGGTGGTTCAAGCCTGTAATCCCAGCTACTCAGAGACTAAGAGAGAAGCATTGAAAGTTCAAGGCCTTCCAGGGCAACTTGGTCTCAAAGTAAAAGTTTAAAATAAAATAAAAAAGAGGACAGTAAAAGCGTACTCACCTATGTTCAATCTTTAATACCGAAAAGTAATATTTTTAAATATTGTCTTATTTTGCTGTTACACTTTATTACAGTATTTTAATATATTTAGTGTAGTTTGCTAATGTGACTATATGTTTACTGTTACTTGCCTTTTGTAATTCTTAGAGAATTAGCCAGGCGGTGGTGTCTCATGCCTTTAATCCCAGCACTAGGGAGGTTAGAGGCAAGCAAATCTCTATGAGTTTGAGGCCAGCCTGGTCTACAGAGTGAGTTCTAGGACAGCCAGGGCTACACAGTGAAACCCAGTCACGAAAGAGGAAAAAAAAAAAACTTAGAGAATTGTTTTGAAATGTTTTTACTCAAGTTTATCATGTTCATAATTTCCAAAGATAAGTACTGTCAATTGCTTTCAATGATATACACTTATCATAGTGCTTTTTTGTTTGAGACAGGGTCTCTTTGTTGTCTAGGCAAGTCCTAACATAAGACATCACTCCCTCTTAAACATCCCAAATGGCTGAGACTACAGCCTAGTTCACCATAGTACTCTTATACTACTAGGTTTCTTCTATGGCTTCTATATTATTTTACCTATTTGAGTAATGTTTTTCATTGGCATAAACGAGTTCCTTAATAAATGAATATGGAGGAGGCCGTGAGGTGGCTCAGTGCTGCCAAGCCAGAGTTTTAAAGTTGTTGTTTTAATATAAGGAAAAAGATTATGTTTTATGATTTTATTATCTTTAATCCACTGGGAATTTGCTTTATTAGAATCTGTGTAGAAGTAATATAGAATTTTGTTTTTGTTTTGAGATAGGGTCTCTCTATATAGCCCTGGCTGTCCTGGAACTCACTATATAGACCAGGCTGGCCTTGAACTCACAGAGAGCCTCCCGCCTCTGCCTCATCTCTGCCTCCCAAGTGCTGAGATTAAAAGACCATGCCCAACTATGTAGTTTCTTTCTTTTAAGTTAATTATCTCCATTTATTTATATTCTAGATATTAATATAATGTTCAGATGGAATATGAATTAAGAAAATAAACATTTGACTCAGAGTAGAAAAAGAATGTATTGAATACTTCCCAGAAGAAAAAAAAAAAAACAATGAATAAATGAAGACATACTCAACTTTATTAAAACTGTCTTCTTATTGAACATTAACTCATTTTAAACAATTTTGGAGGGAGAGGAACACTGCTTTGCTTTCTTGTGTATGTGTGTGGAGCCTCTATAGAGAGTACTTGATAACTATCAAAATTGTGTGTGTAACCGCTATGCAAATCGAGCAGACTGTAAAATTGTGGGTTCAGACTTGCTACCTGAAGCCTTATGACCCTCAACTCGTTATGCCCCAGTTTCCATAACTCATATTCTCAGAGGATTGTTACAAGAATTAGATGAAATTTAAATATAACACAGTACCCAGCATATAGTAATAAATATTAACTGCAGTTGTTCAATCTATTAATAATTATTAATAATAAGAGTAGTGAACTGGGGTTGTAGCACAGTTAATAAAATGCCTGGTGTTCATGAAGCCCTGGGTTTGATTTCCAGTACACAAAAGCCGGGCATGGTGGCACATGCCTATAAGTCCCCCCACACACACACACACCCGGGGAGGGGGGTAGGGAGCAGGAGGATCAGAAGTTCAAGGTCATCATCCCAGCTATATATTGAATTCAAGGTCACCATGGGCTGCAAGAGACTCTATCTCAAAAAAGTAATAGTAATATTAGTGCTAATATGACTATAAAGCTACTTAGTCCTCTGAAATATAAGTAATGTCTTTATACTACGGTTATGCTTTGATCTGAGGAACTATAACCTTTCTCTTTTGGGTCTCAAGAAATAATTTAGGCCGGGCGGTGGTGGCGTATGCCTTTAATCCCAGCACTCAGGAGGCAGAGGCAGGCGGATCTCTGTGAGTTCGAGGCCAGCCTGGGCTACCAAGTGAGCTCCAGGAAAGGCACAAAGCTACACAGAGAAACCCTAAAAAAAAAAAAAAAAAAAAAAAAAAAAAGAAAAGAAAAGAAAAGAAAAAGAAAAAAAAGAAATAATTTAGTTAATGGGTGTTGTTTAAGAATGCCATTCTAGACCTTCTGACGTCCCACGCAACCCAAGTCAGAAGTTCATTTTTTAATAAAAGGGGGACCTGTAGGGCCCTGGCCCCCATTTTGGGTAACTGCTGCCTTGCTTGCGCACCTTGACCTTGATATCCTCCCTATGCTAATTCCCTGCCAGGTTCCACCCTCCTGAATGCTTAAGAGAAGTTCCTTGTCTGTGTATCCTGAATAATGGGCGTTAACAGATTAGAAGCAAGATTGTAAAACATCGGTAGCGAACTTCTACCATCCGGGGTTCTCCCATTGTGCTGTAAGCCTGTATTTAAGACCTCCTCCCTCCTTCAATAAACGGCATTCGGCATTTAAAATTAATATATATATATATATATAATTTATATATATATAATTGAATGAATACTGCGAATACAATCTATGAATACCACAAATGTGATTAATATCATGAGTATAATTTAAAAAATACATAAAAAAAAGAATGCCATTCTAGTTGATGGCAGATAGCTAAAATTAAAAAAAAAAATTGATGCAGTTTGAACTTGTTCCCTTGCTTTTCTCTCCCAGTTTGGTCTTGAAGCCTCTGTGGCCTCTTATTACACTTTGGTCTTTGACTTGGCTTGCTTCCAGCCAAAAACAGTTGTCTTGGGCTGGGTAGTGTATCTCAGTGGTAAAGCACTTGCCTAGCCTGTGTAAGGTCCTAGGTTTAACTCCTACCACCAAACAAGAACAGTCTTTGCCTCTTCCAGTTAGTCACCAGGCCTCCTCACTAAGTATAGCATACTATTAGGTAGGTGTGGGAGCCCTCACCCGTAATCCTGGCACTTGTGTGGCTGAGAATCGCTGCAAGTTCAAGCCAGCCTGGGCTACAGTGAGACAGTCTCAAAATAAAAATAAAAGCCAGGTATGGTGGCGCACACCTTTAGTCCCAGCACTCAGAGGCAGAGGCAGGAGGATCTCCTTAGTTCAAGGCCAGCCTGGTCTACATAGCAAGTTCCAGGATTCTAGGATTACATAGAGAGACCCTGTCCCAAAAAGAAAAGAAATAGTAGAACATTTTATTTCTCTTTAATGTTACTATTGCCCATGTCAGTGTTGCCTACAATAATTGCCTAGTGCAGGTTTTAGAAATGATACTGATGTTTATGATTTCCTAAAACGATTTTTTAAAAAGCTGTCAAATTCTTGGAGAGCAACCAAAACATACTAGCCATACAACCAATGAACACTGACCACAGATTGTCTAATCATGTGTTCTCTGTAGATTATGATGGGTAGCTTACTTCCTCAGGCATTGTCTTAATTAGAATTTCTATTGCTATAATGAAACAGTGACCAAAAGCAATTTGGAGAGGAAAGGATTTATTTCACTCGAATTTCCACATTGAAAGGCAGGGGAGAACCTGGAGACAGGAGCTGATGCAGAGGCCATGGAGGGGTGCTGTTTACAGGCTTGCTCCTCATGGCTTGCTCAGCCTGCCTTCTTGTAGAACCCAGGACCACCAGCCCAGGGATAGCACCACCCACAATGGGCTGGGCCCGCCCACATCTGTTACTGATTAAGAAAATGTTCTACAGGCCTGCCTACAGCCTGAGCTTATGAAGACGTTTTTCCAATTGTTGTTCCCTTCTCTCAGATGACTCCAGCTTGTGTCAAGTTGACATAAGACTAGCTGGGACAGGCATGGACTCTGAGAAATTGTTAGTCATGCTGAGTAGAATATAATTCCATTGATTGTATTACTTAAGATTGTGCATGTATGTTCAAGTGTGCAAGTATACATGTGTGTGAACACAGGTAGAGGCCAGTCTGAGGAGTTGATCCTCAGGCTTAGTCTACCTTGTTTATTTTGAGACCGGATCTGGAACTCAACAGTTGGCATACATTAGGTGGCCAGGAGCCCCCTGTTTTCCTTCTTCCAGCACTTGGATTGAAAGCCTATGCCACCATGCCCAGCTTTAGCACTTTACCAACTGAGCTATCTCCCAATCCCTGAGAATTCCACTCTTTAAATTACTTATATTTTATGTGTATGTGTGAGTGAATACATGTATATATGTGCACCATGTGCATACTGGTACCCTCAGAGACCAGAAGAGGATGTCCAGTCCCCTGGACCTGGAGTTAGAGCCAGTTGTGAGCCATTGATGTTGGTGCTGGGAACCAAGCATGGGCCCTCTGCAAGAGCAGCACTGTTCTTAACTGCTGGGCCATCTCTCCAGTCCCCAGATGCATATTTCATTTGGGAATTATTCTTTTCTATTGTACGTATATCCTCTATATTGTTTTTAGTTTTTCTTCAGCTCTCAAATTCAGGGTTTTTTAATGATTAGTTGCCTGAAGGGGAAAAAAGATACTTCCCAGAAAGGATTTAAGTGGCAAATAGGTATTTTTTTAAATATTTTATTTTATTGTGTATGTGTATTTGCACACACACCTGAGTGTATGTGTAAGTACACCTAAATGTAGGAACCTGTAGAGGTCAAAAGAGGATGTCAGATCTCCTGGAACTGGAGTTACAAGCAGCTGTGAGCTACCATCTGGATGCTGGGACTTGAACCATGGTCCTCTGGAAGAGCAGTAAACACTCTTAGTCACTGAGCCATTTCTCCAGCTCCAATGGGTATATTCTTGATTCCACATTTTTTTTACATCTTAAACATTCTGTAGTAAAGAAATGACTACTCACAGGAATACAATTAGCAACTTGGATCATGATGATATATAGGAGGTTGTTACTCAAATCTAATAAGAACAACATTATGGGCTATTAGGTTTTACAGCCAAGTTACTCACAAAATGTATCCCACAAGGAAGTAGTCTTCAGATGAGCAACCCAGACCATCTTATTTATGGGAAAGAAAAATGCCTCACATGATCCCCTTGGACCTCAGCATAAATAAATGAGTGTGTAGTGGTAGTATTTAGAAGACTGCCTTGTAAATAGGTCAAGTTATCTCCACTTCACTCTGGAATCTTGTCTTTAAAATCTATGAAAAGTATCAGATTAAAAACTGTCTTGTGGGCAGTCATGGTGTGGCACACCTTTAATCCCAGCATTTGGGAGGCAGAGGCATCTACATCTCTGAATTAGAGGCAAGCCTGGTCTACAGAGCTAGTTCGAGGACAGCCAGGGCTGCATAGAGAAACTTTGTCTCAGAAAACTCAAAAAAAAAAAAAAAAAGGTTCCTTTAAGTATAGGCTGAGATAAGACTATAACAGACCATAACCTCTTGTTTTGTTTTCTTGACATAAGGTCTCACTATGTAGCCCTGGCTGGCCTGGAACCTGCTGTATAGACCAGATTGAACTCAAATTCAGAAATCGGCTTGATTACTAAGATTAAAAGCATGTGCTACCACACCTATGTTTTCTATAATTTTCTGATTTTTTTAATGTGGTAAGGACTAGAGTAATGGCTCAGTGGTTAAAAGTACTTACTGCTCTTGCAGAGGACCTAGGTTCAGTTCCCAGCACCTACATGGTGGCTTACAACCATCTGTAACTCCAGTTCCTAGGAATCTGACATCTTCTGACCTCCACAGGTACCAGGCAACACATGTGGTGTACATACATACATACATGCAAGTGAAATACTCATACATAGAAAATTATATATATATATATATATATATATATATATATATATAGTTTTTGTTGTTTGTTTTGTTTTTCGAGACAGGGTTTCTCTGTGTAGTTTTGGTGCCTGTCCTGGATCTCGCTCTGTAGACCAGGCTGGCCTCGAACTCACAAATACCCGCCTGCCTCTGCCTCCCGAGTGCTGGGCTTAAAGGCGTGCCGCCGCCGCCGCCGCCACCACCACCACCACCACCACCACCACCACCACCACCCAGCAATAGTATATTTTTAACGTAGTAGGTAACAGATAATTCAGTTTGGGAAGCATGGTTCTTGTCAAGTCATGCCGTGTGAAAGATTCAGGGAAAGGAATCTGAGCACTGTCATGGAACTAGAAATGAGAAGTAAGCCTTAATTGCTCTTGAGCTGTCTTCTGCACAGAGTAAGTAGAGAAGGTCTTTGTGTAGCCACTTCCTGAATTCTGCTTCTTTGTTTACAACAGCTGTAAGTGGCATGTCGTCTGCTAAACCCAAGAAATGTGAAAATCATAAACACAGCTTCATGTCCAAAGATTTCTTAGCTGGGTATGATGTGCATTTTTGTGATATCAGCACTCCAGAGGTAAAGGCAAAAGGATTGCCACAAGTTTGAGGCCAGCCTGGTCTGTATAACAAGTTCTGGGCTATCCAGTGGTACATAATTAAGACTCTGTCTCAGAACAAAGCAAACAAACAAACAACAAAATGGCCTCCAGGCTAGGGAGATGGCTCAGTTGGTAGAGTGCTTATCCTGTAAGCATGTAGAAGACCTAAGTTCAGATCCCCAGTGCCCATATAAACGTCAGATGCAGTAGTACACAGCTGTAGTCCCTACTCAGAAGAAGCAAAGACAGGGTTCCTCGGGTTTACTGGCCAGCCAGTCTGGCTAGTTAGTGAGCTTCAGAAGAGCTACTCCAGAAGGTTGAGGAAGAGGCTGTCTTTAAAAATAAGGCAAATTAGCTAGGCAGAGTGGCATGCCCCTTTGATCCCAGCACTTGGGAGGCAGAGGCAGGTAGATTTCTGTGAATTCAAGGCCAGCCTGATTACATTAGAGAATTCCAGGACAGCCAGGGATACATGGAAAAACCCTGTCCCAAAAAATAAGATGAAGTGATTGAGAAATATACTTAACATTAACCTCTGACCTCCTCGAGACTTGTATAAGGCAGATGGAAAGAATAACAATTAGGATACAGTGTGATAAGTGCAGAGCATTATCATAAGTGCAGTAGAAACTCAGAAGAATGATTTCTTCTGGGGGCGTTGTGGAAGGCTTCAGAATTGTCATCTAAATAGAATCTTGAAAGATACGAGTAGGTGTTAAGGAGTTCAGTCTTTCAGATACTGGGGAGTAACAGCAGAATGATGGCATGAACAATGCGGAGGAGACTTGGAGTTGAGCAAGAAAGCATAAAAATCCAAAGTCCTTGGAGTGCTGAAATTTCATTCAGTGAATAGTTGAGACTGTACTGAGAGTCTGACAGCTTATCCATCAATAGTGATCTTAAGAATACTACCTAAGGAAACAAGATTAACTATAACCTGCCAATAGTAGAAGATGGATAATAGAGGAAATAAAGTCAGCCAAAATATATTATTCAAGAAATCTGGTGACGGAAAATAAAGTTTAGGAAGTAGCTTGAATAAAGTTGTCCTGACTGGCGGGTGGGTACGCGTGAAGTTCAGTGGTAGAACATTAGAGTAGCATGCAGGAAGCCAGGGATTCCCTCCCTGAAGAAATCAAGAGGATTCAATGAAAAGGGGAGGACCACTCTCTCAGCTGTCCAGTGTGTTCACCGTTTATTATCTGGAAGCACAGACTACACTTTCTCGGTTTGACTCGCAGGGGTGTTATGAGATCATGCCATCCCACTCTACAACCACAGCTCTTTAAATGTAGGGTGCCTCCTGTTGTCATATTAGACATTTATTCAGCTTTGCTTTAAAGTTTAGAATTGCTTTTACACATTTTTAAGTTTCATGTTTTAGGAGCCAGAAAAGCCAGAGACTGGATGATTCTCTCTTACACAGTCTTAGACCTCTGAAAGCTTCTGTTCAACCCGGGAAGTAATTGTCTTGGCGAAAACAGAAGAACCACAAGATCATCTTTCACTTTCCATTTCTGTATTTATTTATTTATCTATTTATTTATTTATTTATTTATTTATTTATTTATTTAGGGGGTGAAGCAAAGCTGGCCTAGACCTAACAGCATCCCCCTGCCTCAGCCTCCCAAGTGCTGAGTACAGTTGTGAGCCACTACACTCACCTCTCCTTTGAAAGATTTATTTATTTCATGAACATTGGTGTTTTGCCTGTATGTATGTCTGTTGGATCCCCTGGAACTGGAGTTACAGATATTAGTTGTGAGCTGCCTTACGGGTGCTAGGAATTGAACCCGTGTCCTCTGGAAGAACAGCCAGTGTTCTTAACCACTGAGCCATCTCTCCAGCCCCTCCTTTTATCTTTTTTAATGGTTATAATTTAAGGAATTGATCCCCTTCTCAGTACTGTAGCTCCTTTTTTTTTTTTTTAATTAGGTGAAATTCAAGAAGCCCTGAATGTAGATTTTGATGGCATTCAATAACATATTTCTATGCTTCCAAATAAGGTAAAAGGATAGTAACCTTTGGGGAATATGCCCCTGAAAGGGGTCCGCTGTCATCTCTTCCATCAGGAGGTGCTGGATGCAAAGGCGGCAAAGTTAGTCTCTACACACCTTTCAAATGTGTCTCTTCTACTGAGATGTGTCTGTCTGAGGCCAGCTTCAGGGCCTTAACTGCAGATCAGTAGAATAGTGGACTCTAGAAAAAGAAAGGTTTGTTTCTTTGTTTGACTTTGCTACTGAGAAGACTGTGTTATGTTTCAAGTGGTGATCTCTTTCTCATTACTAAATTACTTACCTGCACTGTTTCCCAGGCCAGTCTGGATTTTGATTGTCTCTTTTCCAAGCACAGTAGCGTTGCCAGAGCCAGAGTATTATCTGGCTGTGATATCACAGTGATATCACCGCTTGTTACTGAGTACTAAGTTTCAAGGATACTCAAGCCTGGGTTCTCAGGGACTTTGTTATACTTTCTCATCATGTCTCCTATAAATGTGAACACTGCTGAGAAATTATTTAGAAGAAATTGGTTTAAATATGTGTCAACTAGCCGGGTATGGTGGCGGTGGCACACGCCATTAGTCCCAGCACTTGGGAGGCAGAGGCAGGTAGATCCCTGTGAGTTCGAGGCCAGCCTGGTCTACAAATCAAGTTCTAGAACAGCCAGGATAGTTACACAGAGAAACCCTGTCTCAAAAAAATCAAAATAAATAAATATATCAATTAGAATTGGCTTTTGAGAATGACCTAAAAGTTGGCCAGCAAGATAGCTCAGTAGTTTAAAGCACTTGTTACCAAAGCCTAATCATCTGAGCTTGGTCCCCGTGACCCATGTAGAGGAGGAAATGATTGAGTCCCACAGTTGTCCTCTAATTCCACCTATGTCGTGTGCACACATGCACAGACACAGTAAATGAATGAATGAATATAACTTTTAAACTTTTTTAGAAGTGGGACTGGGGCTGGGCGGTGGTGGTGCACGCCTTTAGTCCTAGTACTCGAGAGGCAGACGCAGGCAGATCTCAGTGAGTTTGAGGCCAGCCTGGTTTACAGAGTGAGTTCCAGGACAGGCTCCAAAGCTACAGAGAAACCTGTCTTGAAACCACCACCACCCCCAAAAAAAAGAAGTGGGGCTGGGGCCTGGAGAGATGGCTCAGCGGCTTCTCTGCTAGAAGACCCAGGTTCAAGTCTCAGCTTCCACGTGGTGGCTTTACTACTCTCTGTACCTCCTGTTCTGGATCATCTGACCCGTTTTCTGTCTTCTTCAGGTACCACACCAGGCATGCACTACACAGCCATACATGCAATCAGAATACCACTACACATAAAATAATTTAAAAATAAAATAAATTCTAAAAGGATACACTAAAGGGCCTGCCCTGTGTAGCAGACCCTAAGGCAGCAGCAGCCTGAGGCACTGACAGAGTAGGTTTGAAAACCAAGAAGTTCAGGTGGAGAAAACATCCCTACCAGAAAGTAGAAAAGCAAAGAAAAGCATTCCGGTAATGAAAATGCTCAGGACGCCACCAAATAGAAGCCTCCTTGTTCACTGCCTCCACCCCAAAGGAATGAGCAGAAAGGTTTTCTTCGGGCCAGTGACCTTGTGTGGAAGCTTTGCCTCATACTGCTTTGGTCTGCAATGGTAGGCATTAGCATATATCATTATATGCTTAGTCAGCCATTTTGCCTAAAACAAAACAAACAAACAAACAAAAAAAAACCCTACTTCCCTTGAAATTACTCAGAGCCACATGCCCATATATAATTTACAAGTACTCTGCCAAGTCATGAATTCAGGCCTAATGCAGAAAAGGCTTTTAAGTTCTGATGTGTTTTACCTACAATTCAGCTGACTTATTTGGCTTTCTCTTTAGAGGCAGTGAGTGTTCAAGGATTTTTGGCTTTAAAAATTTTTTTAATTGTGTATATGTGCATGCACATGTGTGTGTAGGTACTCACAAAGGTCAGAGGCTCCTTAGAACTAATAACTAGAGTTATAGGCAGTTGTGAGCTTCCTGATGTGCATGCTTGGAATTGAACTCTGGTCCTCTGCAAAGCAGTATGCACTCATTTTTTTTTTTTTCTGTTTTCTCGAGACAGGGTTACTCTGTGTAGTCCTGGCTGTCTTGGATCTCACTCTGTAGACCAGGCTGGCCTGGAACCCACAGAGATCCACCTGTCTCTGCCTCCCAAGTGCTGGGATTAAAGGTGTGTGCCACCACCGCCTAGCTAAAGCAGTGTGTGTTATTAACTGCTAAGTTGTCTCTCCCATCCCTCCTTAGTTAGTTTTCATGGCACACCAGTCTTATTTTTCCCTTCTACAACTTGCTGATCCCTGAGTGAGCCACTGCCCTGGTCTGCTTCTTAGACACTCTTTAAAAAGCCTTGCTTTCTGGTTGTTAACCTGAAGAAGAATTCCCGTCAACCATCTGACTTGCTCTCTGATGATCACGTGTGGCTCAACACATATTTGAGTGTTATTGTGTTGAGTACTGAGAAGATGATCAATAAACCTGGGTGGAATTTGATTTATAAACTTAGATATACACAGCACACAGATACCTACTACAGTGCAGTAAAACAGTTGACCAGAGTCAGCAGATCGCTGGAACAGCACTCTGGAGAATGGAGTGTATGGCAGAACCTGGGCTCACTGACTTTCCTCAGTAAGACTTCGTTTTCTACCTTGACATCTCCAGCCCTGGTTTATAGCAGCCTGTTAACCTGCTACCCTCCTGTTGCCTGTGATTCTCTGTTCCACACCAAACTGTCCTCTTTTTCCTGGCACTACCTCCTTATCGTTATTGTCTCCTCTGTTGTCTTTCTAACCTATGATTATTTGTTTAAAAAAAAAGTCAGGCATGATGGTACGTGCTTTTAATATCAGCACTTAGGAAACAGAGCTAAGCAAGCTCTGTGAGTTTGAGGCTAGCCTGGTCTACGTAGTAAGTCCAGAACAGCTAAGGCTGCATAAAGAAACTTATCTCAAAAAATAAATGAATAAATAAAATTCTCTTTATGGCCAGCAGGTAAAGGAACTTGCTGCCAGTCTGACAACCTGAGTAGTCCTGGGCCTACCCAGTGAATGGAGAGAACTGACTTTTGCAGATTGTCCTCTAATCTCCACACATATGCACACACACTAGCAAATAAATTTTAGTTAATATTCTTTCAACCTACTTACAAAGCCTAAACTCTGTGTGTTCCTTAGATACTGCCATAGACTAGACTGACCTTGTCAAGAGCAGAAGTCTTAGTTTTCCTATTACCTAGAACAGTGCTACTTAAAACCATATTGCTAGAGGAGAATCTGCTTTTCTTTTTACTTCTTATCCTTCACAAGCTGATGTTTTTGTCAAATTATTAAAAAAGGTAACATACAAAGTAAAGGTGAAAAGGGTTTTAGAATCTCCAACTATTCTGCTAAGTCTCCATTAATTTTTTTCTTGGTTTTTCAAGACAAAGTTTCTCTGTGTAGCTCTGGCTGTCCTGGAACTCTCTCTGTAGACCAGACTGGCCTTGAACTCACAGAGATCCTCCTGCCTCTGCCTCCCAAAGTGCTGGGATTAAAGGTGTGCACCTCCAGCACCCGGCTCTATTAGTTTTTTTCAAATTACTAATTTTATTGTATGTGTATGGGTTTTTTGCCTGCATATGTGTCTGTGAACCATGTGCATGCCTGCTGCCCACAGAGGCCTGAAGACATCAGATCCCCTAGAGTTACAATGCAAGAAAACAAGTGACCAGGCGTTATCGGTGCACTGGAACAAAAGCACTCTGGATAATGCAGTGACGTTCTGGAGAAAGGCACTGAGCCCAGGCTCTGCCATCTTCTCCACCAGAGTACTGTCTGGTCCAGTGCTCCATTGACCCTGGCCACTTGTTTTCTGTTTGTTTGTTTGTTTTGTTTTGTTTTGTTTTTCAAGACAGGGTTTCTCCGTGTAGTTATGGTGCCTGGCCTGGATCTCACTCTGTAGATCAGGCTGGCCTCGAACTCAGAGAGATCCACCTGGCTCTGCCTCCCGAGTGCTGAGATTAAAGGCGTGCGCCGCTGCCGCCGCCGCCGCCGCCTGCCCTGGCCACTTGTTTAACTTGGTGAAGGTACAGATGGTTATAAGACACCATGTGGGTGTTAGGAATCTTCTGGAAGAGCAGCCTATGCTGTACACTGTTTAGCCATCTCTCCAGCACCCAATTTTTTAATTTTTTTAAAGATTTATTTTTATTTTCAGTTATATGTTCATGTATGTCTGAGTGTGGGTTTATACACATGTGTGTGGTACCCATGGAAGCTAGAAGAGGCATTGAATCCCCTGGAGCTGGAGTTACAGGTAATTTTAAGCCACTTGATACAGGTACTGGGGAGCCAAACTCTGGTCCTCTGCAGGAGCAGCCTGTGCTCTTAACCACAGAGCCGTCTCCAGCCCTCCATTCATTTTTTTAAATACTTGCCTTGTCTGTAATCCTCAAGATGCAACAGCAGAGGACTGCAGTGAGTTCAAGGTCAGACTGGTCAATATTGCAAGTTTCAGGCCGACCAGGTCTACATAGTAAGACCCTAAATCCAAAAACAATAAACGCATCATTAATTTGTGGCAAATGAATTCACAGATCAACACCAGTCTACCAACTACATTCTGAGTACACAGCTATGGAATCCCCAAACAGTTTGCACCTGGTACACAGTAACATCACTGTCCATGTTCAGGAAATGAATGTGTGAATGAGATGGACAGCATGATCACAGTAGATGACCAGGTAGGAGAGTGGAAATGTGGACTGGGAGGGAAATGATTGAGAAGGTGAAGGCTGGAGACTGCTATCCCACAGGAAACTTTTCTCATCATTCTTAACATCATCCCTTTGACTTTCTTAGCCAGACAGATGCATACAGTCTACCCCTGTATGGACTCCTGAGGAACGGTTGTGGCTTTGCAGTGCTGTGAGTGCAGAAAGAGCCCACGTGCTTATCTGAACTAGCTCTCTATGGCAGACCTACGATTGGCCAGGCTTAGCTTCAGATACTGCCCCCTCTTAGACCAGTGCACATCTCCATGTGTCAGATGACCCATTCTGCCAGATGCTTTCCTCCTGAGATTTCCTCTCTTTATCTTCTCATAACAGTATCCAAATAGACTAAGAGGTCGTTTTTTTACCAAAATCTTCGTTACAAGCAAACGTCTCTGTCAACTAAAGTAATTTCAGGTTGTTTTACAACATTAAATCTTCAGTTTAAAAATGAACTTGTAAGTTCTTGAATCCCCTTGAAATGAAATAAATTCATGGTCTTATTCAGTGTATAGAAAAGCAAGAAAACTACTATTTAAACACCAAACACAATAATATTCAAAGGAGATTATTATTTTGAAATATTTAAACTCAAATATTTAAGTACAGCTTATAATAAGGAAGTTTTATTGCCGTGAGTAGAATTTTATTACCTGTGTGAATTTGTACAGCTTCAGTAATTTCATATTATTCTCTACTAAGCATATCCCAAAAGAATGACATCAGGAAGGATCAGAGAACCATTCCCATGGTATATTTAGGGGTCTGCTTGCATTTCTTACTTGGATCAATTTTTTTTAGCTCTGGTGGCCTGTCTTCACCAAGGGACCCAGGACCCTGCAGCTGCCACTCTTCCCTGGAGTATTCAGTGTGGACAGACTAAATGCCACCTGTGCTGTTTTTGAGCTGCAGTCGATTCTGTACTGTTGTTTCTCTCTCTGGGACCAGTGGCACGCAGGAGAACTGGTAGTGCCAAAGACTATGCTCCAAAGGCATAGCCGCTGGAGTCAGGCAGTGAGAAGCCAGCTTTAGAGCTAATCTCCTGGGTTAGTTAACAGAGTGTCTATCTAGCGTGAGTGAAGCCCTGGGTCTAGTCCCCAGCACCACCTAAAACTGGGTGTTGTAGTTTATGCTTATAATCAAAGCACTTAGGAGATAGGGGCAAAAGGACCAGAAGTTCAAGGCCAGCCTAAGCTATGTAAGACTCTGCCACCAAAAAATAAATAAGTAAAACTTGACCACTAACTGGTTTTGAAACCTTTGAACTTTCATCCTGGAACCAAAAGTAGCTCATCAAAATAGGGGTAATAATAATAATGCCTATTTCATAGGAGTCTGAGGATTCTTACAAATATGGATAAAGCTTGTAGCATTTTAGTGACATAAAGTACCTATTAGCCATCATTATATAGTCAATAGAAACTTGAAAGACATCTGTTTCTGCCAAGGATTCTTTTTTTTTTTTTTTTTTTTTTTTTGGGTTTTTCTAAACAGGGTTTCTCTCCTACCAAGGATTCTTATCATCAAAGAAATGCATAGGATAGATCACCTGGTAACAGAATTCCTTCTTTTTTTCAGTTTCTTCTCTTCATTAAAACAGAAATTTGCTTAGGTGTTGCCCATTTGATCAGGATCGTTTATTAACGTGTGATCAGGACCGTTTATTAACGTGTGATCAGGACCATTTATTAACATTTGATCAGGACCATTTATTAACGTGTGCTAACCATGTCACGTAATTTCTCTGGATATTTTTTCAGGAAAGTTTTCTTAATTGCTTCAGAAATTAGGGGAAGCTGGGCAGTGGTGGCACACGCCTTTAATCCCAGCACTCAGAGGCAGCACTCTGACTTTGAGGTCAGCCTGGTATATAGAGTGAGTTTCAGGACAGCCAGGACTATACAGAGAAACCGTCTTGAGGGGAAAAAAAGAAATTAAAGGAACAGATATCTTCTGGTTCTTTCGAGCACTTTTATACCATTTGTTGTTCTGTAAGTCTATGTTAAGGTTCCTGATTTCCATGGAGAGGCCCAGAGAGTGGGCACTTCCCTCCTTTAGTTTGCTGTAGTCCAGTGAAGCATGTCTAGAAGTTCAGAAATTCACAGAAGGTCATGTTGCCTGGATGCTGCCAAGGGACCCCGCATTCAAGCTTCTGGGTGTTCTCTGCACACAGAAGAGAAGTGGTTCAGTTTGTTGTTGGTTCCCAGAGCACTGCCAGGGGAGACTTACACTCCTGGGTCTCTGTGTCCTCAGGAGGGAATGATGAAGACGCTGTTAGTCTAGCCCATCTTCAGCTTATTAACTAGCTGGACTGGTTCCCAGATTCATTCCTGACAGGGAGTAGGTCCTGCAGGCCTCTTACTAGAGCTCCTCTATACCTTGCCAACTTGATAGCCGAGGGCGTGCTTTTTTCTGGTTTTGGACATTTGATCATTTTCCCTCACTGCCCATCTCTCCTCTTCCCCATACCAGCTTGCCCTTCTTTCTGTACACAAGTATAAAACCCACAGTGACTGCTCTCCATGCTCCCTCAGAAAAGTATGCCCTTCCACACTTTTCTGATCTCTTAAAGTCTTCCTTCCTAGGAACTTCTTTTATTCCGTAGCCCAACTCTGTCCATCCGCCATGACCTCTCTCCCTGTCTGGTGGGATGGACTTCAGTGACTGTAATGTTGTTTCTTTCTGTTCTTTAAGATAATTTTCCTTCCAGAACCACACAGCTACTCAGAATTTGGCTTCTGGGCTATTTATTAGCTTTAGCCTCACTTGGGAACTGGTTGGAAATACAGAATCACAGTTCCTAACTGAGACCCACTGAATCTGGTGATTTCTATGAGCATAAGAGTTTAAGAGGGGGCTGGAGAGATGGCTCAGAGGTTGAGAGCACTGGCTGCTCTTCCAGAGGTCTTGAGTTCAATTCCCAGCAACCACATGGTGGCTCACAATCATCTGTAATGAGTTCTGATGCCCTCTTCTGGCCTGCAGTCATAAATGCTGTATACATAATAAATAAATAAATCTTTAACAAAAAACAAAACAAAACAAAAAAAAAAAAAAAAAAAAAAGAGTTTAAGAAAGCCAGCCCTAGCTGAGCCCAATAACACACCTACTACTGCTCAGAAAGCTGAGGCAGGAGTATGACAAATCTAAGCCATCCTGGACAACTTAGGGAGATCCCTGTCTCAAAATAAACTGTGCATAAGGATAAAGAAATGGATAAGGGTGCTAGCTCAATCAATGGTAGAATGCCTGTCTAACATACTGGAGACTCTGAGATCAATCCCCAGTACTCTAGGGATTTCAGCCCTACAGGAAATCACCTTTGCTCAGAGAGGGGAGAAACTGCTGTCAACTAGTAGTTCCCAACCTGGCTTTCAGTGGAATCATATGGGTATCTTAAATATATATATTTGGTTCTGCTTTTTGTTTTTCAAGATAGGGTTTCTCTGTGTAGCCCTGGCTGTACTGAACTCACTCTGTAGACCAGGCTGGCCTTGAACTCAGGGATACCTGCCTATGGCTCCAGTGCTGGGACTAAAGGTGTATGTATGCTACCACCCAGCTAATATTTATTTGTATGTGTATGTGCCAATATGTGTAAGTGCAAGAGCCTGTTAAGGTCAGAAGAGGCATCAACCCAGGTCCTCTGCAAGAACAGTAGTGCTCTTAACCACTGAGCTATCTCTCCAGCCTCTACATGGCAAATCTTGAAAACTACTGATGCCTGAGTTCTGCCTCCAGAGATTGTAATTTGATTGGTTTGAGTGGGAGTTTTAAAGTTCTGATTGTAACAAGCAGCCAGGGTTGAACCATTGATATTCATCAAAATTTTTAAATATGTCCCATGTGACCAATGCTGGCCTCAGACTTGCTGTGTAACCAGGGATGTTCTTGCAGTCCTGATTTCTACCTTAACTGCTGGAATTATAAGTGTGCTATACCACGTCCAACAAAAGTGTTTAGTTTGGAAGTTTTTCTTTTCTATTGTTATTGTTTGCAGTACTAGGGATTGAACTTGGGTATTCATACTCCCTAGGCCAAGTACTGCTGTATCTGAGCTATATCCCCAGCCCAGGTATTGTTAATGACCTTTATATTTTCACCTGTGTGTTATTAGGGGCACTGTGTTTCTAATTTTTCCTTCTAGGTCCTTAGTTTAGTTAGAATTGTGTTCAAGAACAGAAATAAGTCATAATTTGAGTTCTAACATAGAAAGCTAGAAAATTCCAAGCTAAACATCATGAAAACCTTGACAGTTTGTGTTTGGCTGAACTGTGTGGTGACCCTCAAACATCAAAACAGCTCAGTGGTAGAGTGCTTGCCCAGCTTGCAGAGGGCTCTGGCACTGGAAAAAAAAAAAAAAAGAATTAAGGATAAAGATTTGGCAAACCTTTAGAAATAAGTGTCAGTCTCAAAAACACTGATCTGCTGCCGGGTGTGGTGACACACACCTTTGATCCCAGCACTTAGGAGGCAGAGGGAGGCAGATCTCTGAGTTTGAGACCAATCTGGTCTGAAAATTGAGTTCCAAGACATCCGTGGCTACATAGAGAAACTCTGTCTTGAAAAACCAAAATGAAAAAGAAAGGAAACAATGATCTACTTATAAAGCTCATCTATTTTGAGATGAGCATGTAGCCCAGTGGTAGAGTATATACAAGTCCTGGTTCCACACTTCTCAGAAATGTGCAGTGCCAGAAAATTGGTTTTATTGTGTGGACTTAAGCATGCATTATGTGTATTGTGTATATTGTGTATACACACATTATGTGTATTGTGAGGGCGTTCCACAGCACACTTGTGACAGTGAGTTCTCTTTGTCTTTTCACATGGGTTCCGGGATCAAAGTCAGGTCATCAGATTATGCAGCAATCATCTTCACCCACTGAGCTGTCTCAGAGCTCTCCTGCAGAACATTAGGACCTCGGCCTTAGCCTCCTGAGTGCATGTTCAACCACAGCTGGCAGCCTTAGCTCATTGAGGAGCTGGAGAAAAGTGTGAAAGGATTTGAACATGTTCTCACTGTATAGCTCAGACTGGCCCAGAACTCATTATCCAAACTGGCCTTAAATTCACAACAGTCGAGCCAGGCGGTGGTGCTGCACACCTTTAATTCCAGCACTCAGGAGGCAGAGGCAGGCGGATCTCTGAGTTCAAGGCCAGCCCAGGCTACAGAGTGAATTCCAGGAAAGGTGCAAAGCTACACAAAGAAACCCTGTCTTGAAAAAAAAACAAAAACAAAAAACCAAAATTCACTACAGTCCTCTTGCCTCAGCCTCCCCAGTGCTGGGATTACAGACATAAGCCACCATGCCCGGCTCCTTTTTTAAAGAGTCTACATTTCATGCAGAGAGACTTGTGCAGCTGTACCTATTGTATAACGTGTGGACAAGATGTGAGCTTGAGTAGTGCTTGGTCTGAGTTTGTCTTTACCTGAAACTGTAGCCTATCAGCTTGGCTATCTTGTCCAGATATGCAAATCGGGAAAAGAGGAGATACCTGGGTGTGGCACAGGCCTGAAAGGTGATACAGGTTAGTGAGTGGATTCTCGGTCTCGGAGGCGTGTTTTAGACACTGATAGTTATCTTATCTCAGAAGGCCTCCTCACGGGCAAGCCAAAGACGTACTTTGTACAAGCCTCTTGTATAGATCATGCTTCTCACATCGCTTTGTAATTACTCTCTTACCTGGTGCTTTCTCTACCTGGAGGAGACTCTAAGGCGCATAGCAGATCATACCTTAGTAATCATGGCCTTAGTCCTGAGCCCAGTGTTCATAATTGTTTAGTAAATGCTAGATGAATGAAGTGCCTAATTAACCTTTAACAACATGACTTGGTCAGTTTCAAATCAGGATTAATGCCACCTTTTTTTGTACCAATCATAGTTTTATACCAGTAAGGGTTTAACAACTGTAAAGTAGGTAACTATTCTGGAATTCAAGTGGGGGAAACATGGAAGAATTTATGAACTTTAAAATTCTGTCAAAACTTTGATACTCTGTTTTTTGAGACAGGGTTTCTCTGTGTTTGTTTTTTGAGACAGGGTTTCTCTGTCCTGGAACTCCTCTGTAGACCAGGCTGGCCTCAGAGATCCGCCTGCCTCTGCCTCCCTAGTGCTGGGATTAAAGGTTTGCAACACATAACCTGCTTGTAGTTTGTCTTTTTTTTTTTTTTTTTTTTTTTTTTTTTTTTTTGAGACAGGGTTTCTCTGTGTAGCTTTGGAGCCTTTCCTGGAACTCACTCTGTAGCCCAGGCTGGCCTCGAACTCAAAGAGGTCCGCCTGCCTCTGCCTCCCAAGTGCTAGAATTAAAGGCGTGCGCCACCACCGCCCAGCTCTTTTTTTTCTTTTTAAACAGTTCTTGCTGGATGATGATGGAACAGGTCTTTAATCCCAGCACTCTGGAGGCAGAGGCAGATAGATCTCTGTGAGTTCAAGGCCAGCCTGGTCTACGTAGTGAGTTCTAGGACAGCCAGGGCTTTGTAGAAAGACCCTATCTCAAATAAACTGAAAGAAAAGAAACACAGGACATCAAAGCCATGTTTATTTAATTCCCAAGAACTTGAACCTGTTGTCTTCTATCTCTGAAGCATTTGATTTTCCTCAACAAGAGAAATTTACTTTTTGTATTGCTGTTTTGTCTTACTGTGGTTTATTTTCTTTCGGTTGACTGTTTTGGAAGAGTGCTTCAGACCTCAAATATTTTAAGAGGTTTAGCTCAGAGACCATGTTTTTCCAAACTTTTTTCAAAGCTTGGAAATTATAAGCACCTAAACTGGGTGTGATGGTGTGTGTGTGTGTATTTCATCCCCACACTGAGGAGGCATAGACAGGCAGATCTCTGTAAATTCAAGGTCAGTCTGTTGCTATGCACATGAGTTCCCAGCCAGCCCAGCCAGAGTTACATAGTAAGACCCTGGCTAAGATAGATAGGTATATATAGATACAGATAGAGATATAGGTATATATAGAGAGAGATAGGCTGGCATGCTTGCCTATAAATATATATCTATATCTCTTGAATATTGACTTCTGACTAGAAATCAGTTTATGAACATAGATATATTATCTGACAGTTTCATTTCATGTTCCATTCATTTCAAAAAGGATTCTAGGAACATGTAGTTACAGTCTCTGCGCCAGGTCAGATCAGACTCCATAGAGTAAAGACCATCCTTCCCATGCCCTTTCAGGTTTGTCTGCCCGATTCTGGAGGTTTGTTCTTTGAAATGTCACTTTGGGGAGAGCTGTCCTTGCCCGTCCTCAGGAGGCTTGGCTCTAACAAGAGCTTGTCCCTTTCCCTCAGGAAACTGGAAGGACAGAGAGCTCTTTGCTGACAGAAACGTGGGTTTCATCTTGATGCCCAGTGGCATTTCTGACCCTGAACTGATCTGTCTCGGAACAAAATGCAGGGCTTCCAGGATGCTTTCTTTCTGAAAGTCAGAGTCTAGTGGCACTCCCTGGAGGAAAACCTGGGTTCTGGCTCTTTGGGGAGTGGTGTTGGAGCCAGAGCTGGTGACGGTGCTCAGCTGTCCCTGGGGAAATCCTGGAGGGGAAGAACAGAAGAGCTGGCCTGTTAGGATTGCCTGACGCTAATTCAGAGACCCAGGGCACTTTCGACCTTGAAATAAATCAACCTAGAGTGTCCCTCCTCTTCCTCCCACTGCTTACTGGATTCAGTAGGAGGCAGAGTTTTAATATCTCCAAAACTAAATTTTCTTGTTCAGAAACTAAAGGTAATAAAACCTCAAAGATTTTTGTGTTTGTAATTCATCTGATGCAGAGTTTAGTACAGCATCTCTTAAAGAGATAAGCATAAGGGATTAGATTTTAATGTTTGTGTATCTGGGTGTTGGTTTACACCAGGGTTTACCACATGTCTTCAATTTCATGTAAAATGTTGTAAATATACTTTCCTATAATGTAACTTTTAAGTTTTCCTCCAATAACTTTTAAAATATATTCATACCCTGTAACTTGTTAACTTTTCTAAGTGTATTCCACATGCTTCTAATTTTAAACATATTAAGAATTAGACTAGTAAAATTATTAATGGTAATAGTCAGTAGGAGGTGTGAATAAAGATGTTTATATCAAAGGAAAAAAAGAGATAAGCATAAAGTATGAAACAAGATTTAGCATGTAGATGTTAGATTTTAAATGTAAGAGAAAATAACTGGACCAGCTAATAAGGCAGGCTGTGTCGGTACAGCGCGAATGAGTGAATTCTGTGTTCCAGGCACGCTTAGTGTTGTTTTGAACAGGGCAGTCCTGGGGCTGGAACTTAAGAACTGGCATACACTGAGCAAGTGCTCTGTCACTGAGCTACATCCCCAGGCTTTCATTAGCTTTATTTTTTATTTTTATTTTATTTATTTATTTTTTTTTTGGAGCTGAGGATTGAACCCAGGGCCTTACACTTGCTAAGCAATCACTCTACCACTGAGCTAAATCCCCAACCCCTTTCATTAGCTTTAACACATTGAATCTTGTTTAATTTGCACAAAAGTCATGTATTTATTATATTTTAGAGTTTAGGCAGGCTAAGTATCAGAAAGCTACGGGGCAAGACAGGTGGCTCAGTGGTTAAGTGCACATGGTGCTCTTGCAGAAGACCCGGGTTTTTGTCTCAGCACCCATATGGTGGCTCACAACCATCCCTAGCTCCAGTTCCAGGGGATCTGATACATTCTTCTTACCAGACACATGCATGGTGCGAAGATACATGCATGCAAAACACTCATACACATAAAATCTTTAAAAAAAAAAAAAAAAGTTAAATAAGTTAAGGCCTGGAGCTGGTGAGATGCTCAGTGGGTAAAGGCACTTGCTTTAAAAAGGCCGGCAACCTGAGTTCAATCCCTCTAACCCTCACAGAGGTGGAAGAAGAGAAGTATAAAGTTGTCCTTTGGCCTCACATGTGTTCCCCCAGATACATGTGATGAACTCACTCACACACAGTAATAATTTTAATTTTAAAAAAACTCGCTCCAGGCAGTGGTGGCACATGCCTTTAGTCCCAGCACTCGGGAGGCAGAGTCAGGTGGATCTCTGTGAGTTCAAGGCCAGCCTGGGCTACCAAGTAAGTTCCAGGAAAGAGGTGCAAAGCTACACAGAGAAACCCTGTCTCGGAAAAAAAAAAAAATCACAAATCACAAAAGTATTAAATGGTGTAGCCATGATTGTACCCAAAGCCATGATTGTACTCCACATTTTGCTGTATCTGATGGAAGAGATAAAGTAGAGCTGAATATGAGAGAACCCTGGAATGTGAGTGAATAGAGAGAACAGAAAGGGTGAGAAATCCCCACTAGAGAAGTATAAAAAGGATTAGGGAGCTCACATGGAGAGAGAGACTGTTCAGTGATTAGCCATCTTTGGCTAGAACAGATAATTTTTGAGCTGAGGTAGAAACAACCTAGTCAAGGGCATTGACCTATGGAATCTAGACCTGATCTAGAGAAAGGGCCAGGGGATGCATTGAAAGGTTCTGAACACTGAACTAGCATTAGACAAGGTGATGATTAAGAAAGACTATTCTGAGGCTGGAGAGATGGCTCAGTGATTAAGAGCACTTCTCTTCCAGAGGACCTGGGTTCAATTCCCAGCAACCATGTGGTGGCTCACACCTTTAATTCCAGCAAAGGCAGGTGGATCTCTGTGAGTTTGAGGCCAGCTTGGACTACAGAGAGAGTTCCAGGACAGACTGGGCAACACAGAGAAACCCTGTCACAAGAAAAAAAAAAAAAAAAAAGAATATTCTGGTGGCACTGGGTTGAAATGGAAAGAATGAAGGAACAAAAGCAGTTAGGAGTTCTTGCAAAAACCCAATGGTGACGTGGAAATGTAACAGCCATTTCAGTAGGAGAAATGTCAGGACCTGGGATACTGTCTAGGAAGGAAAGTCACAGGGAGGTCATTCAACAACCAGAGAGAAAGTACAAAGAGAAGTTCGGCACCAAAATAAGTTTACTCTCATTTAGTAGACTAGACACCTTGAGAACAGTTAACAAATGATCATAACTACTCTTGCCATAGACTTACTATACCCCCAGGTGCCAGCCTCTCCAGGCCACAGTCATTTCTGATACCACTGTAGATGTAACCGTCTTATTAAATAAGAAACACAGAGCCAAATGCAGAGTTAAAAGCCCAAGAGGTCAGAGCAGTAGCTGAGAGCTGAGACTTAAAACCGCCTTCTTACCCTTCCTGCCGCTGCTGTCCTTTTTTTTTTTTTTTTTTTTCCTGCTAGCTCAGTCAGTAGAGCATGAGACTCTTAATCTCAGGGTCGTTGGTTCGTGCCCCATGTTGGGTGCCATACCACTCCCTCAAAAGTGGCTTTGGGCAGTGGCACCCATCACAAAAATTTCCATTTTCAGTTGAACCCTTCCTCTCCAGCTCACAAGTCCTGCTACACCTGCCCGCCCTCACTGCAGCAGGAGAAATGGCGCTTCCCCCATGTCCTGCCTAATGTTCATGCTGTTCTTATGAAAGTGTTCTCACAGTAAAGTTCTGGCCCTTTGCCTGTCACATTCCAAATATTTTTCTCATTTTTCATTTGACTTAACTTTATGGTTTTAATTTACAGGTTTTCTGTTTTTACTTTATGAAGTACTTTCAAAATTAAAGTTGCCTACTCAGATAATAAACAAATACATTCTCCTTGGAAATTTTTAGGTTTTTTTGTTTTTTGTTTTTTTTTCTGTGCATGGGTTTTTTTGCCTGTGTGTATGTCTGTGCACCACATGTGTTCCTGGTGCCCATGGAGGCCAGAAGAGGGTGTCGATCCCCTAGAACTGGAGTTACAGATGGCTGTGAGTCACCAGGTATGGGTCCTGGGAACCAAACTGGGTTGTTTACAAGAACAGCTAGTGCTCTTAACCTCTGAGCCCTCTTCTCTGGTTCCAAAATTCTTTCTTATTTGGTTTTTTGAGACAGGGTCTCACTGTGTCACCCTGACTGGCCTAGAACTTGCTATGTAAACCAGGCTGGCCTTAAACTCACAGAGATCCAGCTGTGCCTCCCCAAGGTTAGGAATAAAGGCATATGCCACCATACCTAGCATAATTTTTAAAATTACATTTATGCGCATGTGTGCTTAAGCATGTGCTCAGGTGTTTGTGGTAGGACATACTTGTAGAGGTCAGAGGACCAATTTGTGGAGTCGGATCTCTCCTCCTAGGTTTATGTGAGTTCTGGGGACCAATCTTGGGTCACAGGCTTTCATAGCTGGCACCATTACCCCCACAGAGCCATCTCTCCAGCCCAGCTTTTGGTTTTTTGAGACATAATCTCCTTATGTAACCCAAGCTGGCCTAGAACATGTAATCCTTCTGCCTCATATTCTCCAGAGCTGACATTTATATAGGTTATGTACTACAACATCCAGCAACTTTATATACACACACACACACACATACACACACACATAGAATTTTTTTTTCCAGAGACAAGGTTTCTCTGTGTATCCCTGGCTATCCTGGAACTTGATCCGTAGACCAGGCTGTCCTCAGACTCAGATTCCCTGCTTCTTCCTCCCAAGTGTTGGGATTAAAGGCCTGTGCCACCATGCCTGGCTTAAAAGAAAAATAAATAATACTGTTTTACCTGACTAATATGTGCCCTATAATTGTCCCACAAGTTCATTTAATGACCACAGGTTACAAACTTGAAGACTCAGACTTGGCTTCCATAAGATCTTTTAAATGAAGAATGTTAAGTGAAAAGGGAGGGAGTTAGAAGTTGAGCAAAGGTAAGTGAGAAAGGAACTCTGTAGAGCTCCCTGCCCAGATCTACAGAATTTCCTTCTTCCCTTTCTCTTAGTGATACTTCCATGTTTGCCAAGCAGCACCCGCCAGTTTCAGGGCCTCTCGGATTGCTTGGGTTCCTCTGCTGTTTGGCTCGCTGTTTCCAGGGGACGAGCAAGGAGGGAATCCACAGCCTCTGCTGTTGTTCCCAGTCAGAAGCAACCAGCTCCATAGCCCTCCCCTGGGACTGACTCACAGCAGAGGGAAATAACGTGACAAATTGACAGAGGCCACACCATGAAGTTACCATAGAATTTCAGGTTCTTTTGGTCATATGGTTAGTGTTATCCTGGAAGTAGTTTCAGATACAGATAGTTTTGTCTTGCTGTACGAGGAGGTCCTGAGAATAGGAATGTGCTTATCATAAAGGGCACTCTGTAAGCAATGATGCAATTTAGATTCTATTGCTTAAAAAAGGAAAAAATGCAATTTACTGAAGAGATCAGATGGGGGAAAAAAATGTGGAAGAAAAAGGCCAGGTGGTGGTGACGCACACCTTTAATCCCAGCACTCAGGAGGTAGAGGCAGGCGGATCTCTGAGTTCAAGACCAGCCTGGTCTACAGAGAGAGTTCTAGGATAGCCAAGGCTACACAGAGGAACCCTGTCTTGAAACCACTACCCCTCCCCCTCAAAAAGAAAGTGTGGACATGTGTAGAGGTCATTTGGGCTGAGGAGTTCAGTGCCTGAATATGCCACCTGTTTCTAAACTGCCAGGCATCAACCACAAGGCCTTTGCAGGTGTCTTAGGGTGACTCTGGTTAGGATAAAACACCATTACCAATGCCAGGAGGTGGTGGTGCACACCTTTAAACCCTAGCACTCGGTGGGAGCAGAGGCAGGCGGATCTTTGTGAGTTTGAGGCCAGCCTGCTCTACAGAGTGAGATCCAGGACAGGCACCAAAACTACACAGAGAAACCCTGTCTTGAAAAACAAAAACAAAATCACAGTTACCAAGCCGGGCATGGTGGCACATGCCTTTAATCCCAGCACTTGGGAGGCTGTAGCAGGTTGATCTCTAGGTTTGAGGCCAACTTGGTCTACAAAGAGTGTTCCAGGACAGCCAAGGCTACACAGAGGAACCCTGTCTGGGGGTGGGGGGAAAAAAAAGACCAAAAGCAATTTAGGAACTTGGAGAGGAAAGGATTTATTTGACCTACACTTTGGCATCACAGTCCATCATTGAAGGAAGGCAGGTCAGGAACTCAAGAAAGCCAAAAATCTGGAGGCAGAACCTGATGCAGAGGCCGTGAAGGGGTGCTGCTTACTGGCTTGCTCCTCATGTCTTGCCCAGCCTGCTTTCTTATAGAACCCAGGACCTCCTGCCCAACAGTGGCCCCACCCACAACGGGATGGCCCTCCCAAATCAATCACTAATTAAGAAAATGACCTACAGGGGCTGTAGAGTTGGCTCAGTGGTTGAAAGATTGAGAGCAGAGGACCCGGGTTCAGTGCACAACTGATCCAGGGTATCTGGTACCCTCTTCTGACCTCTGTGGTATCAGGCACACATGGTGCACATACTTACATGCAGGCAGAACACTCACACATGAAAACAGAAAGAAAATGCCCTACAGCTTGCCTACAGCCCCATCTTAAGGAGGCATTTCTCAGCTGAAGTTCCTCTTTCAGGTACCTCTAGCTTCAGTCAAGCTGATGTCAAAACTAGCTTGACACACAAGCTCAGCACTTAGTAAGACATACCCTTTCGTGTTGTCCCCGAGATCTCATTTTAATGTTAACATCACCACAATATAAAACATTCCAGCTCTTTAACAATTCAAACGCTTAAAAGTCCAAAGTTTCTTTAAAATATTCAGAAATCTCTCTGAAAATAAAGTCTCTTTAAAAGTTCGAAGTCTCTCAACTGTACTCTTCAGTAGATGAGAATGAGAGACAGGATGAAAACTAACACATGAACAATATGGAGGACCACAGTAGGTTTTCTGGGAATTGTGAGGGACTGAATGCATAAAACCAAAACCAAACACTAAAATCACCTTTTAGTTACTTTATTAAAGCTAGATTAAAAACCAGGTATGGTGGGGTTGGGGATTTAGCTCAGTGGTAGAGCACTTGCCTAGCAAGCGCAAGGCCCTGGATTCGGTCCTCAGCTCCAGAAAAAAAAAAAAACAGGTATGTTAGTACACACTTAGTACCTCAGCACTCATGAGGCAGGACAGTTGTCACAAGTTCAAGGCTAGCCTGGCCCACCTTGTTCTGGGCTAATCAGGAGTGCTTAGCAAGAGCCTTTCATTTTCTGAACCCCTTGCTCCCCAACAAATAAAAGCCAGGAAGACAGAATAAGGTGATGTATGCTGTTAGAGAATTTGAAAATAATTGATCTCCTTGGGGGAGGGGTGGTTAATTGGTTGGTTGAGTTTGTTTGTTTGGTTGGTTTTTTTTTTTTTTTTCTTTTTGGTTTTTCGAGACAGGGTTTCTCTGTGTAGCTTTGCGCCTTTCCTGGAGCTCACTTGGTAGCCCAGGCTGGCCTCGAACTCACAGAGATCCGCCTGCCTCTGCCTCCCGAGTGCTGGGATTAAAGGCGTGCGCCACCACCACCCGGCGAGTTTGTTTTTATTACTATTATTTTTAGTCATGTATGTGTGTGAACTGGTGCCTGTTGGATCACCTGAAGTTGAAATCACAGGCAGATTTGAGACAGTCTCCTCTTACATAGTTCTGGCTGTCCTGGAACTTGTAATATAGACTAGACTAGCCTAACTCACAGAGATCCACCTGCTTCTGCTGGGGTTAAAGGCATGGCCTACTCTGCTCGGTGAGGTGACTTCTTTGGGGGAGTTTTTAATTCTAAATAACTATAGTATCCCACACTTGCAGCGTGTTCTATAAGATATAAATGCTTTTTTAAGCATTTTGTGTAATCTTGTCCCAACCTGAAGACCCTAGTTTTACAACTAGATACAAAATACACGACAATAATGTATTTAAATTGACTGTATTTAAATACACTAAAACTAGGCTGGGTTAAAGACCCCATGACTGCCGGGCGTTGGTGGCGCACGCCTTTAATCCCAGCACTCGGGAGGCAGAGGCAGGCGGATCTCTGTGAGTTCGAGGCCAGCCTGGGCTACCAAGTGAGCTCCAGGAAAGGCGCAAAGCTACACAGAGAAACCCTGTCTCGAAAAACCAAAAAAAAAAAAAAAAAAAAAAAGACCCCATGACTGCGTGTGGCAGGTGTCCTGCTGTAGTGCACTCATACTGCTCTCTTGGCTTTTCCTTGTAACTGACTACAGTAACATACCCTGTGGTCTCCATCTGTTCCTTCCTAACACAAGTAAAAGCCTGTGACTCTTTATGTAGATATTTCCTCTTTGGGGGGCAGGGGGATCCAAGACAGGGTTTCTCTGTAGCTTTGGAGCCTGTCCTGGAACTTGTTCTGTAGACCAGGCTGGCCTTGAACTCACAGAAATCGGCCTGCCTCTGCCTCCCAAATGCTGGGATTAAAGGCGTGTGCCACCACCGCCTGGCAATTTCAAATACTTTTAAGGAGATTGCTTACTATTTCAAATTCTAGCTGAATGTTGTTCATGCCTATAATCCAGCACCCTGGAGACAGAGGTTGGAGGATCAGTAAGTTTGAGGCCAGCCTGGTCTACCTAGCAAGGATAAAATAAAATAAAAAGTGGCACAATTTACGTGATAAGTTACATGAAATTGTATCTTCCAGTTAAGGTTTTCTGAGGAGTCCTCCTCTGCCCATTCCAAGAACCTTGTCTACCAACACAATCATATAATACTTAAATAGCATAAAAATACACAAGAACTATGCAGTCTGGTCTGCAGACTTCCCAGACTTCCTTTTTGTTCTCTTCTGCCCTGGCTCTGTCTCCATTCTGAGGCGTAGACGGGCGTCCTAGCTGCGTCTTCCCAACCCTCCATCCTCACCCCTCCCATTGCGTCTTTCTGGCTCCCTTGTGTGTGGAGTGTGTTTCTTTTCTCTCTTCCTTCTCTGACTCCCTCTTTCTCTCTCTACTGTCTTCTCTTTTCTAACTTCTCACTCCTCCTTCTTCAACTGGCCACTGAGGTTCTGGCATATACAGTCAGTCTGCTTACTATAGAGAAGTTGATGTTGACCATTTCCACTTAAAACTAAGACTTCTGGAACCGAGCGTTCATCCCCAGTGCCTCTACGTGGTTGCTGGATGACACTTTCAGTCTGTTAGTTCATTCCCTTCATTTTCATCTCTCAGAGAAATGGACCTGGTCCCCGCTCCTCTGACAGGTCCTCTGGTTTCTCCCCAGCCCCCCCTCCACTCCTTCATCAATGCCTCTGCATCCACTTCTGGCTCCAGCTCCTGTACTGGCTCATCTAAGTTCTTTTTTGTTTTTAGTTTATGCATGAGTGTTGTTCCTGCATGTATGTATGTGTACTACATGTGTCCAGGTGTCTGTGGAGGCCAAAAGAGTGCCTTGGATCACCTGGAACTGACACTCCAGATGTTTGTGAGCCACCATGTGGGTTCTGGGAACCCGAGCTCTCAGCAAGAGCAGGAAGTTCTCTTACCTAACCACTGAGCTACCTGTTCAGCCCCCACATAGATTCCTTAACAAAAAAGGTTCATAAAACCTTCCCTTTAAGCTAAGAGCCTCCCATCTGTCTTGTTATTTACTTTCTTTCTTTCTTTCTTTCTTTCTTTCTTTCTTTCTTTCTTTCTTTCTTTTTTTTTTTTTTTTTAATCTTTCTGGAGGCTCAGTACTTTGCAAGCTTTAATAAGTTTCACTCTGAAATTTATCATTTTACTCTGAAACTTAAAATGTTTTGTTTTTTATTTATGTGTGTATTTGTGTTTGTACATGTATGTATGTGAGCATGTGAATGCCACAGCTTACATGTAATGGTCAGAGGACAACTCATGGAAGTGGCTTCTCTCCTTCCACCATGTGGGTACCCCAGAGATTGAATTCAGATCATCAAGTGTGGTGGTGAGCCCCTCACCAGCCCTGAAGCGTATTTTAAAGCCGTTGGTTTTCTTACATGTGAGAGCATTTTACTTGGCTGGTCCTGAATAAGGGAGTCCTAATACCAAGAGGATCTTCCAGTAGCAAAGAAGTGCTCCTCTGCTCATCCTCCTTACAAACACCAGGGAGCCTTTAAAAGAGATGGCCTGGCTGACCCAGAGGGTGGTGTTTATAAATAGTACCCAGCACCCCCTCCTTTAAAGCCTGTCTCCCTAATCCTCTCTCTAGATTGGAGGTGACTTGACCTTTGAGCCTTAAAACTCAGGTCATTTTTTTTTCTCTCAAAATTCTGCATAACAAAATGCTGTTGAAGCAAAAAAATTTTTTTTATAATTTTATGTATATGGGTGTTCTGCCTACATGTCTGTCTGCATGCCACTTGTATGCAGGCCTCACTGAAGTCAGAAGCGGGCATGGGATCCCTGGACTGGACTTAGAGACAGTTTTGAGCTGCCATGTGGACGCTGGAAATTAAACCTGAGACCTCCAGAAGAGCAGCCGGTGCCCTTAACTGCTGAGCCATCTCTCCAGCCCCAAAGCAAAAATGTTTTCAACCAGATGGTCAGTCATCAGATCTTGTCTTTCACTTTTGGAAGCCAGCGCTTGGGGAATTTTTATTTGGTTGGTTTTTATTTTAGCTTGTTTTGTTTTTGTTTTTGAGACAAGGCCTCACACTCAGTCCCGCTTCAGCCTTCTGCACACTAAGATTTCAGGCCTGGGAATCATGTGTTTGCTTGTTGGAGTAGTTCTGTCCCTGTCTCCGTCTGTCTGTCTATCTGTCTCTGTGTGTGTGCGTGTGTGTGTGTATGTGTGTGTGTGTGTGTGTGTGTGTGTCCCTCACAGAACAAGCCCTGGGAACCCAGGACATTGAGAAACTAGCCCACCAGAGGCCTAGCCTTTCTTTTTACTCCTAAAGCCACAGAACTTTAAGGAGCCTTAGTTACTTCCACTCTACCACCTTTGGATAGGACTCTTTTTTTTTTTTTTTAATTGGTTTTTTGAGACAAGGTTTCTCTGTGAAACAGTCCTGGCTATCCTGGAACTTACTCTGTAGACCAGGCTGGTCTCAAACTCACAGAGATCCACCTGCCTCTGCCTCCCGAGTGCTAGGATTAAAGGTGTATGCCACCACCACCCAACTTGGATAGGACTCTCTTGTTTTTCTCTGGTTTCATATTGTTGTTTATAGTAGATTCAATATAATAAGTTCCTATGACTGTGGAATGAAGCACTTGATCTAGACATGGACAGTTTTCAGATTAGTGTACATGAAAGAAATGTTGAGCTAACCAAGAAAAATGTTTTATGTGTTTGAGTGTTTGCCTGCATGTATGTATGTGCACAATGTGTGTGCAGTGCCTGTGGAGGCCAGAAGAGGGCGCCAGATGCCCTGGAACTGGAGTTACAGGCAGGTGTGAGCCGCCTATAACTCCAGTTTTAAGAGAGCCAATGTCTTCTGGCCTATCTGGGCACCTGCACGTGTATGTACAAGCCCACACACAAATACCTAACCACAAGTAAGGTGTGGGAGAATTAACAGCCATTAAGAGGACCTGAGTTCAGTTCCCAGCATCCATGTCAGGCAGATCACTGTCACCTTTAACTCTAACCCCAGTGAAGATACCCCTGGCCTGCATGGATACCTACACACACAGACACACAAACATACACATAATTTTATTTGTTGACATTATATATAATTACATCATGTCTCTCTTCCCTTTCCTCCAAACCTTCCCGTGTTCCTTCCTACTTGCTCTCTTTCAAATTCATGGCCTCTTTTTCTTTTCTTTTCCTTTTCCTTTTCCTTTTAATTTTTTTTTTTTTTTTTTTTTTTACTGAGGCAGAGTTTCTCTGTGTAGCCCTGGCTGTCCTGGAACTTGTTCTGTAGACCGGGCTGACCTCATACTTAGAGATCCACCTGCCTCTGCCTCCCAAGTGCTGGGATTAAAGGTGTGCAGCAGCAGCAGCAGCAGCAGCAGCACCACCACCACCACCACCACCACCTAGTGCCTTTTTTTTCTTAATCTTATTGATATAGATATGCTTTTTTTTTAGAATTTTTTTTAAACTTTATTTTGTGTGCATTGGTGTGAGGGTGTCAGATCCCCTTGAACTGAAATTACAGATGGTTGTGAGCTGCCATGTGGGTGCTGGGAATTGAACCCGGGTCCTCTGGAAGAGCAGCCAGTACTCTTAACCACTGGGCCATCTCTCCAGCCCCCTAGATATGCATTTTAAATAGTAGAAATAAATCTTTTGCATCCCAAAGTTTTCTTGCTGACCTGTGCCAGGGGTATATTCTCATCAGATGCAGCTTGAGCTGAGACTGTATCTTTAAGGCTCTTCTGGCTGTAGTTTTTTGCTAAGAATGTCTTTCCTGCCTGTGAGTCGAGAATTACAGAGATAATTGCCATTTGTGCTTGGGTGTGTTTTTTAGTTTCCAGATAGTCTGATGTGCATGTTGCTGTAGTGAGTATATAGAACATGACTGTGACCTTTGCAGAGCATCTTCTGAAGATGTGGGGCTTCAGGTGTCTAGGCCGAATCTGATCTCAGAATGGGTTAACAGGGCAACAGTTTGAGTTGTTCCCCATCTTAGAATGGAGAAGCTTTCTCATGTATACAGGGATAAGAGGCAGATTTTTAATACTTAAAATTGTAAGTTATGACTTAAGTAGAAATATACACACCAAAGTTGCATTTAAATTCAGCTTTCTTCAATTTTTCTTCCAACTTTTGCATTAGCTTTCTTGACTCTGGCACCAAAATTTGTTTTTCTAGTGGTCTTTTGTTGTTGTTGTTGTTCTCTAGATGTGTTATTACTATATCACTTAACTTATCAAACACAGAACATAGAAAACATATTTAAGCCGGGCGTTGGTGGCGCACGCCTTTAATCCCAGCACTCGGGAGGCAGAGGCAGGCGGATCTCTGTGAGTTCGAAGCCAGCCTGGGCTACCAAGTGAGCTCCAGGAAAGGCGCAAAGCTACACAGAGAAACCCTGTCTCGAAAAACCAAAAAAAAAAAAAAAAAAAAAAAAAAAAAAGAAAACATATTTAAGTTAGAAGCCATTTTTTGATTAAGATTATTAGTTGACTAGTCTATAAATTGTAGCAGCCATGAACCACAGAAAATCACATAAAGTATACAAAATCTGTTATATATAACAGTTGGCATTTGGGTTATATCATATCTTTCTCGTTTTTAAAGATTGTTTAGAGCTGAGCATTGGTGGCACACGCCTTTAATGCTAGCACTTGGGAGGCAGAGGCAGGTGGATCTCTGTGAGTTTGAGGCTAGCCTGGTCTACAAAGTGAGTTCCAGGACAGCCAGGGCTATACAGAGAAATCCTGTCTGGGGGTGGGATAGGGGAGCAAACAAAAGGTTTTTTTAATGGAAAACACTCTTTTTTTTTTTTTTTTTTTTTTTTTTTAATGTGCATTGGTGTTTTACCATGGGAAGTTTCTGGTCCCCAGAAATAAGTTACAAATAGTTGTGAGCTGCCATATGGATGGATGCTGGGAGTTGAGCCCAGGGCCTCTGGAAGAGCAGTCAGTGCTCTTCACCGCTGAGCCGTTCTCCAGTGCTATCTTTTTATTAGTTTTTTATGTTCTTTTTAATCTTCATCTGTAGTCCCTTTTCTCTCTTAGTTGTTTTGGTTTGTCTTTCATAGTAAATGTCTTCTTGATTTTTGATGGTTCTTGGCTGACGTGTGTGTGTGTGTGTGTGTGTGTGTGTGTGTGTGTGTGTGTTCGTTCATGTGCACATATGCCACAACTCTTTTGTGGAGGTCAGAGAGGTCAGAGGACAGACTTGGGGAATCTGTTCTGCGCTTTGACCTTGACATCCTGCCGTCACCCTCAGGCTGTCAGGGTCCTGCAGCAAGCACTTGGGCCTGCGGGACCAGTCCAGCCCCTGGCTGTCTGCTCACATTTAAAAGCAGGACACTGAAGGGTTATTTGAGAGTTCCATGCCAGTGAGTGAGGCTTATGGCTGTGATCTTCATTATAGTTTATATGACTCAGTTCTTTGGCAGGACCCCTGTTATCTGACCTCTTACGTCGTTTACTATTTTGGCTAATGAGATTCCTTTGACACATTTCAATTTCTTTTTCACTAGTCATTTTTCTGGTCCTTGCTTACAATTTCTCGTTGCTATCTTTGAGTTCTTTTTTTTCCTCCCAATACTGGGGATTGAACTAGGGCCTTGAAAATGCTAAGCAATGGGCCGGGCGTTGGTGGCGCACGCCTTTAATCCCAGCAGGCAGAGCCAGGCGGATCTCTGTGAGTTCGAGGCCAGACTGGGCTACCAAGTGAGCTCCAGGAAAGGCGCAAAGCTACACAGAGAAACCCTGTCTCAAAAAACAAAAAAAAGAAAGAAAATGCTAAGCAAGCTCTCCACCACTAGCTACATTGAAGCCCTTTGCTCTGAATCCTTATGTGAGATGATATAGATAAAAATCTCTCTGGTGGTCTCTGTCTCTTCCTTTAGGTACCTTTTGGACTTTCCTACATATTCTTACCTGCTTTCATGGGAAGTTTGGCAGACTTGCTATAAAATAAACAGAGTTGATAGGAGGAAAGTGAGACCCCTCCACTGCACAGTCAGAGTCACTCTTGGAGCCTTACTTTTCCTTAACCATATTTGATCAGAAATTGGATGAACCTTCGGGATGCTGAAACAGGGAAGATACTCTGGCAAGGAACAGAAGACCTGTCTGTCCCTGGTGTGGAGCATGAAGGTACTTTGCAGCCCCTTGAATGCACAAGCTGTGCCCAGGGCCAGAACAGACCCTGGCATCAGGGAGCTAAGTAAACAGCCAGTAGACAGGTGAGCCCTACCGGCAAACAGGAAGAACACTTCTTGTTCCGCTTATACATTTCTTCCTCTCGCTTCCCCAAATCCACTTTAGCTTTGGACCACACCCAGATCTGGATGTGGTGCCTCCTATCTGTAATCCCAGCACTTTGCAGAGTGAGATGGGAAGATAAAGAGTTCAAGGCTAGCCTCAGCTATGTAGTTAATTCAAAGTCAACCTTGAACCACACGAGACCCTGTCTCAAAAAAGAAAAGAAAAGCTATAAACTAAGATTTAAACTTTTTCCAAAAGAAAATTTTCATTTTTATCTCTCTGGAGGAAAAAAGAAAAGGTAAAGCATTTCAAGGAATCAGAATATAGAGAAGGCACCCACACAGCCTGCATAGAGAGAGGATGTTCACAGCCTGAGCCTGCCAAGACCAGCGAGGTGAGGCCTACAGAGGAGACCCCAGATCTCGTGTCCTTGGCAGCCTGTCACGTGCTGACCCATTAGCTCTCTGCCCCCTCAGCTGGGATGTAATGCAGTTACCAAGGCATTTAATGACATTTCATAAACATAACACATTCTCTAAGGCAGCCAAAGGAACTCCCGGGAACCTAGAGCATCATAGTCCTGTGGCTCTCATTTAGAAGGGTACCAATATCTCTTTCTCTCTCATCAGCCCGTGTGCCCAAGAAAATCCTCAAGTGCAAGGCAGTGTCTCGAGAACTGAACTTTTCTTCTGCAGAGCAAATGGAAAAATTCCGCCTGGAACAAAAAGTTTACTTCAAAGGGCAATGCCTAGAAGGTATTCTGCTACGTGTGTACCTGGAACCAGAGTGTAGAGGAGTAGGGGCAAAAGGCAAAGCAATGCTTTGAGAATACTAATTGGATAATTAATAGAATTTCTACATTCGGCAACACTGGGGACCCAGTGACAACAAAATAAGACTGGACACAAAAGGGACTTTGAGCTCTCTGAGACTGGAAGCTTGGGTGCCTGTGCCTATCCTGTACCTGGTGTGGTATTACAGTGTGGTCTTGGAAGAAGCAGCTATGATGAAGTGTAGTTTAGGGCTGTACCTACACATCATAAGCTGTAACTAGTAGGGACTCCCTGCATTCAGTTCTCAAAATGTAAGAGAACATGTGGGCACTATAAAGCTAAAATTCCAAAGGCCTTTTTACCTCTATTTTAGTGCACATCTTTCTACTCCTAAGAAAGTACTGCATAGCTGGGCAATGCTGACAAACGCCTTTAATCCCAGCACTCAGGAGGCAGAGGCAGGTGGATCTCTGAGATTGAGGCCATCCTGGTCTACAGGACTAGTTCCAGAATAGCTGAGCTACGCAGAGAAACCCTGTCTTGAGAAAGAAAAAAAAAAAGAAGAAGAAAAAGAAGAAGTCTGTGGCATGAATCAGAAGAGAGTGTGTAAATGTCTCTGTGTCCTTTAGTAGGTCTCTGGCTTAGGAGGTATCTGATGGGTTCCTTTCATGGTTCTGGATAGGAAGAGCCCACTCTAAAGGAGAGGGACACATAGCCTATGGTTCCCCATGCCCACAAATAGCACCTGCTCACTGGCTTTTCCTTCTTCCTTCAGAGTGGTTCTTCGAGTTTGGCTTTGTGATCCCTAACTCCACAAATACCTGGCAGTCCTTGATAGAAGCAGCACCTGAGTCCCAGATGATGCCCGCCAGCGTCCTAACGTGAGTGAGGTCTCAGGGAATTTCAACATGTGTCTCAAAACAGGCTTTCAGGCAGGTGGGACTCCTAGTCCTGTTCTCAGGCAGAGAACTAGAGAGAATAAGAGCAGAATTCCCAGGCGTGTGTCAAGGTTACTGACTTTTGTCCTATGAAAAATAGCAGGTTCAGAACCTTAAACCACATTTTAAATTTCCAATTCACTCTGAAGACTTGTCTTTGGGTGATAATATGTTTGTTTGTTTGTCTTGTTTTTTGAGACAGGATCTCTCTGTTATAGCCCTGGCTGCCCTGAAATTCAACTCGTAGACCAGGCTGGCCTGGAACTCACAGAGGTCTGCCTATCTCTGCCTCCCCACTTCTGGGATTAAGGGCATTGTGCCACCACACCCAGTCTTAAAATAACTATTTTTAAAAATAAAATATAGGGGCTGGAGAGATGGCTCAGAGGTTAAGAGCACTGACTGCTCTTCCAGAGGTCCTGAGTTCAATTCCCAGCAACCACATGGTGGCTCACAACCACCTGTAATGAGATCTCGTGCCCTCTTCTGGCCTGCAGGGACACATGCAGGCAGAATACTGTATATATAATAAATAAATAAACCAATAAATAAATAAATAAATAAATAAATAAATAAATAAAATATTTTTAAAAGCCCTCAGGTGATTTGGTATGGCAGTAATACTCCATTTTATAAATGGGAGCACTGCCATTTATGGCCCAGTGGGAATGTTCTCTCCTGGCATGCACGAGGTTCTAGGACCCCTCTCTGGCACAGCCAGGAAGGGAGAAGCAAGCAGAATGGACCACTGAAATAACCATCCAGCCCCAGCCTCACAGTCCAGGTGCCTCGTTTAAGGTTCTTTGGTTGGAAACCACAGAGACAAACCCTGACCTGAGTTAGACCAAGCAGAGACCTCGAAGCTTGGAAGAGACGTCTGTGATGTCTTCCTCAGGAGTAGCTGAGGGAGGGTGCTACTCAGGAAAGACTGATTGGCATGAATAGAATGCTGTGACAGCCCATGCAAGGTGAGAGGGTCCTTCAGCTGACCCAGAGACTAGAAGAGGGAATTGTCCACAAAGGACGAGAGAGCAGAGTGCTCCTACCAGAGTCAGGAAGAGAGAGCAGAGTGCTCCTACCCAGAGTCAGGAAGAGAGAGCAGAGTGCTCCTACCAGAGTCAGGAAGGGAGAGCAGAGTGCTCCTACCAGAGTCAGGAAGAGAGAGCAGAGTGCTCCTACCAGAGTCAGGAAGAGAGAGCAGAGTGCTCCTACCCAGAGTCAGGAAGAGAGAGCAGAGTGCTCCTACCAGAGTCAGGACGAGCACGGCAGGGCAAGGTACTTAGCTGTCTGCTTTAGTTAGTATTGCAGGAGAAAATGCCTCCCTAAGGCTGGCCCAGGACCTGCAGCCATCCATTAGTAATCCAGCCAGAGGTGTCCATGGAAACTGCATGCAGAGCACTCTGCCAAGACATTAGTGTGCCAAGACAAAGGCATACTCTTTTGTTTTGTTTTTTGTTTGTTTGTTTGTTTTTTGGTTTTTTGTTTTTTCTTTTTGGTTTTTCGAGACAGGGTTTCTTTGTGTAGCTTTAGAGCCTGTCCTGGAACTCACTTTGTAGACCAGGCTGGCCTCGAACTCACAGGGATCCACCTGGCTCTGCCTCCCAAGTGCTGGAATTAAAGGTGTGCGCCACCACCACCCGGCTCAAAGGTATACTCTTATTTCTGACTTCTGTGCTTGATGGGAACAAACAAGTCAGGTAAGTTAAACACCGTGTAAGAATCTAACCCAAATAGACAACACTTTTTAATTTTGTTTTGCTTTGCTTTGCTTTGCTTTTGTTTTGAGACAGGGTCTCACTTTGCAGCCCTGGCTGGCCTGGAACTCACCATATAGACCAGGTTGACCTGGAACTCACAGAGATCCACCTGCCTTTTCCTCTCTAGTGCTGGGATTAAAGGTGTGCACCATGCCTGGCTTTGTTTTCATTCTGAGATAGCCCACTATATAGTCCAGACTAACCTTGAACTCACATCCTCCTGTCTCAGCCTTGTGGATGCTGGGATCATAGGTGTGCACCACCACACCTGACTCTGAACAAGTTGCGATGCCCAGATAAGGCTCTAGGTGGTGCGTGTGCCCAGCCCGGAGAGCCCAGGTAGACACCATCTGTGGAAGTGGCGCCTTGGCCTCTGGCACTCAATGTCGTTGCCTCTCAATTCTCTCCCACAGGGGCAATGTCATCATAGAGACAAAGTTCTTTGACGACGACCTTCTTGTCAGCACGTCCAGGGTGAGGCTTTTCTATGTCTGAGAGAAGAACTTGTGTGCACTTCAAGAATTTGGAATGGGGGCAGGAGGAAGCATTACTTTTTTCCTCCACACGTTTGATTTTTGATACTCCAGCTGATTCCTTCAACACAGAACCCACCTGTGGCACCAGGAAACCAGCTCTGTATAGGTAGCCAGTTGGCTTTTTCTCCCAAAACCTCATCTTCACTGACAAGACTAAACTCCTAACCCCAGCCAAGGGCAGGGACAAGCCTTGACTCCTTCCTGGTGCGAGCATGGGGACAGACCCATACCAGGAGCCACACTGCGACTGTCACCTGCCCCACCTCCTTGGGCCCTACAGGCTTTCTTTGGCCTCTGGTTTTGAAAAAATTTACCTTTCTGACCCATTTAGTTCTTTTCCTACCACCTCTATTTCATACATTCTCCTACCTTTAACTTGTAAAATAGACGATGATATTATTATTACATAATGTAATTAAAGCATTAAAATATTCCTACAGTCTTTAGCATGGCACTGCTTCCTTCTCTCTTCTTTGCTGGACTGTGAATCTGTCTTCATGAAGGAAGAAAGATACTAATTCTCACATTGTAGGTTTACAAACTCTCTTTCACTCCAGAAGTAGGTGGACAGCTCTCATTCCCAAATGCCTCCACTGCTGCTTCTAAAGGTGGCCGTCAGAAGACGGTGGTGGGGACACACTGGGCTGGGGCAAGGCTCAGAGGCTTAAGATGACGTCAGAGGAACCCGGCATGGGAGGAGCACAGACCTTCTGCAGTGCTCTGGGGTCTGACACAAACCAAAGGAGTTCTTTGACAGGGACTCAGCTCTGGGCCACAGTGACCTTCGTTCTCCTTTACAAAATGTTAACAATGTCAAGTGGTCTGGCCGCCAGAATGGTAGGCCGGAGGCCAGAGGGCACTACCTGGCTCTTTGGTATAGCCTAGTTCCCAGGTTCCCCCATCTTTCCTAGCCCCTGTCTCGTGAGGAGTGGTTGAGCCGAGGTACCATGCATTCTGATCATGCCTGCAGCAACTTTCAGGAACAGTTCGCTTGTCTTGTTATCTTGGAAAGCTTGGTTTTCGTTTCTTTTTTTTAGGCAAGGTTTCAGTGTAGCACCAGGCTGGCCTCAAGCTGGCTGTAGTTTCAAGGATGACCTTGAACTTCTGATCCTATCTCTACCTTCTCTGTCCTGGAATTACAGATGTGTGATGCCACATACAGTTTATGGGATGCTGGGGTTCCAGTCTAGGCTTCTGTGCATGCTAGACAAGCACTGTACCAACTGAGCTATATTCCTACCTTAGAGAACTATCTTTCTAATATCCAAAACTAAATTATAAAAAACAGGGTGAGGGGCTAGGAATGTAGCTGGGTGTGGTGGACACACCTCTCCCCCCCCCCCCCCCCACCGGGGTTCTCCATGTAGTTTTGGTGCCTGTCCTGGATCTCGCTCTGTAGACCAGGCTGGCCTCGAACTCACAGAGTGAGTTCTCTGCCTCCCAAGTGCTGGGATTAAAGGCATGCGCCACCACTGCCTGGTGGCGGACACACCTTAATACCAGCACTCCAGAGGGGGAGATGGGAAGATTAGGAGTTCAAGGTCAGCTCCAGTTACAGGGTATGTTTAAGACTGCCTGGGTACAAGAGACCTGCCCCCC
>CABHPP010109699.1:0-16526 GCA_902168425.1 Peromyscus attwateri
TTTTTTTTTTTTTTGAGGCAAGTGTCATTGTCTGGCCAGGGCTGGCCTCAAACTCATGATGCTCCTATCTCCATCTTCCTATTGCTGGGGTTATAGGAGTGTGCCAGGCCACCATAGTAGGTGTAATTGTGTGTACAAATTGTCCTTATTTCAGCTTAGTTTTTTTTTTTTAATTTTTATTTATTTATTATGTATACAGCATGTATGACTGCAGACCAGAAGAGGGCACCAGATCTCATTACAGGTGGTTGTGAGCCACCATGTGGTTGCTGGGAATTGAACTCAGGACCTCTGGAAGAGCAGTCAGTGCTCTTATCCTCTGAGCCATCTCTCCAGCCCTATTTCAGCTTAGTTTAAGCTCACTGAGAGCAGGGATTGTATTTTATTTTCTCTGGAAGCCTAACATTGCTACACACAGCAAACGGACAGTTATTGAACATTTGAGGTCATCACGCACACAGCACCAAGACTGATCTTTGTGGTTTTGAGACAAGGTCATGCTATGTAGCCCAGGTTAGCCTTAAACCATGAGTCTCTTGCCTCCATCTCCAAGTGCTGGGGTTATAAGTGTGCAGCCCCATTCACAGCTTTAAGATTGACCTAAGAGGCTGGAGAGATGGCTCAGGTGTTAAGGGCTCTGGCTGCTCTTCAAGAGGACCTGGGTTTGATACCCAGCATCTACATGGCGGCTCACAACTGTCTGTAACTCCAGTCCCAGGGAATTTGATGCCCTCTCCTGGCCTCCACTGGTAACACACACACACACACACACACACACACATGGTACATACAGGCAGGCGAAAACCCATGCAAATAAAAGAAAAATATATGTACTAGAAAATTGATCCTAGTATAACTTGCTGTTTGTTTGTTTGTTTTGATTTTTTAGAGACAGGGTTTCTCTGTGTAGCTTTGGCTGTCCTGGAATTCACTATGTAGAACAGACTGGCCTTGAACTTGAAGATCTGCATGCCTCTACCTCCCAGGCGCGGGGACTAAAGGTGTGCACCACCACCACTGGGCTTGTTTGTTTGTTTGTTTGTTTGTTTGTTTTGAAACAGAGTCTCACTTATGGAGACCAGGCTGGCCTCAAACAAGCCTCTGTCTCCTGAGTGCTGGGATTATTGTAGCATGAATCTTAGCAGGTCTTATTAAAACAATCCAGAGCCAGGTATTGGGGTGAATGCTGGAAGATCAGAGAAGCAGAACAAGCCACAGCTTCCTCACCTCCCCAGTTCCTCAGCTGGTCCTGTTTCCTCAGACTGGAAGCTTCTGAGTCCTCATATCCAAATGAATCTCAGCTGAACTGCTGCTCGAAAGCTTGAAAGCTTAACCAGCCAAAATGCTTCTAGTTTCTGGTCCTCATGCCTTATATACCTTTCTGCTTTCTACCACTACTCCCTGGGATTAAAGGCTTGCTTTCTGGGATTAAAGGTGTGAGTCACCATGCTTGGCTGTATCCTTGAACACATGGATTTCTGCCTCTGGAATGCTAGGATTAAAGGCGTGTGCTACCACTGCCTATCCTCCATGTTTAATATTGTGGCTGTTCTGTCTCTGACCCCAGATAAGTTTATTAGTGTGCACAATATTTTGGGGAACACAATACCACCACAGATTATGGGTATGTGCTGCCACATTCTGCTATAAATTGCTGTTTGAATAATCTGTTCTTCATAGAGTACAATGGTTATTAGTAAAGAATCCTGGAAGACTGAATGTTTGTTCTTTTCAGAAAAAGAAGTGACTATCCAGGTTCCAGTCCAAATAAACAAACAAACAAATAAATAAATATTAATATCCTGATAATGTGATTACCACAAGATGGCAGGATAATATCACAGTTCAACCTTATTGTAGCCTCTTCCTAGACATCACAGGCTACTCAATAGACATTCTCAGAGATAGTCTCAATCCATAGCCAGTGTGGCCTTGAACTTTTAGTCATGGGGTTAATGACATGTGTCACCATTGCCAGATGGAAGTGCTTTTTGAAAGAATGTGTGTAACACGAATCTTAAAAGGTCTTATAATAAAAAACCCAGAGCCAGATATCAGGGTGAAAGCTGAAAGATCAGAGAAGCAGAACAGCCAGCCACTAGTGCTTACCTCTATGAAATCCTCAGCCTCGAGAGCAAGTTCCTGTTTCCTCATGCCTTATATACATTTCTGTGTCCTGCCATGTTACTTCCTGGGACTAAAGGCCTGTGTCACCACTGCCTGGTTCTGTTTCTCTCTTGTAGCCCAGGTTGACCTTGAACTCACAGAGATCCAGATGGATCTCTGCCTCCCGAGTGATAGGATTAAAGGTGTGTGCCCCCACAAGGCAGGCAGTGATGGCCCACGCCTTTAATACCAGCACTCGGGAGGTAGAGCAAGGCAGATCTCTGTGAGTTCGAGACCAGCCTGGGTTACAGAATGAGTTCCATGAAAGGCGCAAAGCTATACAGAGAAACCCTGTCTGGGGGGGCAGGGGGGGGGGGTGGGGAAGGGGTGTGCCGCCACTGCCTGACTTCTGTGTCTAATTTAGTGGCTGGCTCTGTCCTCTGATCTCTAGGTAAGCTTTATTGGGGGTACACAATGTATCACCACAAATGTGTGCTGTAAAGGGCCAAACTCGCTCCCTTTCTGCTTCCTCCCATCACTGACAGATGCCCAAGGAGAGGTCTCTCTCAAAATGGGAGCTGTCCTCTCCAGACCTCTTTTCAAGAGAAAGGACCACCAGGGCAAGTGCCTCCTTTCCTGAGGAATATAGACAAGCAGTGCCCCAACTCTCCATGATGACGTCATTCAGTGGAGACTCTGTGTTCTCACACATTTAATCTTTCCAACGACCCTTTGACCTGAGCAACTTATTGTTTGAGACAGGGCCTCACTTTGTAGACCAGGCTGGCCCTCAGCTCTTCATGTAGCCCAGGCTATGTTAATATTCTAATTCCCGCTGTTTTCAGAGTGGCAGTGGTTAGCCAGGTTGCTATCCAGGCTGTCTTCAGAGCTCACATTGCTGTACAGAAAACACAAATTTGTGCCTAAGAAGAACACAAGGTCACACAAGGTTGACCCAACCAACCATGAGCCACGTGGCTGGGCAACCAAGAGACAGCCATGAATGCTGAAAGCTGAGGAGCTCTGTCCCCAGCAAGGACAGGATGTCAATTAGCATGAAGTCCATAGGACTACTGCCCCACCAAGACTCTAGATAAAGCCTTCTCATTTTAGAAGTTACCCCGAAGAAAGGTGCCAAGGAGAATAACTGGCTTCTACTCTCCAGTAGGTTGAGGCTTAAAATAGAAATTGAATTCAGTACCATAAAAGAAAAGGGGGAAAAATGGCTCAGTCCATTAAGTGCCTTGTACAAACCAAAGGACCTGAGTTCAATTCCCCAGGACCCACATATAAAACAAAGCCAGGCATGAGATCATGTGCTCATAATGGCAGCAATGAGGAGGTGACACAGGAGACTCTCTGAGGTTCCCCAGCCTTTCAGATCAGCCTTTGGCCTCCACAAGTACACACACACACACACACACACACACACACACACACACACACACACGAAAAGAAAAAAAATCAATTCCTTGCCTATCCAACTTGGGAGAATGAAACTATCATGAGAATGACTCTTAACATTTGGGAGGACAGTGACAGGTTTAAAGCCTGTCTGGGCTACATAGTGTGAGTTCTAGGCAAGCAAGGATTGATAACAAGACCCTCATCACAAAACAAGAGAGGCAGAGAAGGAGAAAGAGAGAAAGAGAGAGAGAGAGAGAGAGAGAGAGAGAGAGAGAGAGAGAGAGAGAGAGAGAGAGAGAGAGAGAATATGTGGACCTGTCCTGTAGATGCAGATGCCGGGGTTCATAATCTCCCCAAATCAAGCCCATACATACAGGGCCCAGTGTTGATACTGCGGGACTCGGACCACGCTTGTGCAATAGGAAATCAGCCTGCTAGGAAGCCCTGGAGGCTGACAATGGTTTATGGATCCCATCTGGAGAGGGGAATCAGCACAGCTAGGAGACTGGCACGCCTCTGGACATGCCGCCTGCACTCTGCTGTGTGACACACCCTCACTATCTCGCTGACCTGACCCCTCTGCAGAAGGCTTAGAGGCAGAAAACCCTCCTGCTGCTGCAGCTCCCTTTGGTCTGCAGCTTTTGGCGTCATCTTATCTTGTTTTGAGAAAAGGAATTTTGTAATAAAAATTTCTTAGCGGTGGTTCAGTGAAGAATTTTCTTATTATCTTTCAAAAAGCTTTGAGGGGTGGAACTGGAGAGCTCAGTGGTTCTCTTCCAGAAAACAGGCATTTGATTCCCAGCACTTACAGTGGGTGGCTCACAAATCACCTATAATTCCTGCTCCAGGAGATCCAATGCCCTCTATGGCCTCTGTGGGCATCCACACATGTGTACATTCCTATAGGTAGCTACATACACATGGACAGAAACAAAATACATCTTCAAAAATAAAAATAAGCTTCAGAGGACTATGGAGAGGGTTCAGTGGACATGCTTGCTTGCTGTGGAAGGATGATGATGGATCCCCAGCACCCATGCTAAAAAGAGCTCAGCATGGTCCACACAGGTGCTGGGAAGGCAGAGATAGGGATGGTTGGGGCTTGCTAATCACCAGTCTAGTAGAAAAGTGAGCTCCAGGTTCAGTGAGAGACTAGCTCATGTAAGTACTACAAGATAATCGATTGCTTTACCAGAGCTCTAAGAAAGGCCCTGCCTCAAAAAACTAGGGTGGAGAGTGATAAAGAAGACAGATGACATGTGCACGCACACACACGCACACACGCGCACACACACACACACAAACACATTTGAACACACGCACACACATACAGACACATTCAAAAACACACACACACATTTTGGGGCTAGACATGTAACTCAGTAGAGTGCTCCCCTAGCACCCAGGAGGCCCTGTGTTGATTCCCAACAACACATAAACCGAGTGTGGCAGTCCTCCCCGAATCTCCACCAAGCAGTCACTGGTATTTCCATCACTGTCAAAGAGTTTGCATTTTCTAGAGCTTCCTATCAACGGAGTCCTATACCACTGTGTAGTCCTCTGACTGGATTCTTCCACTCAGCGTAGTTCTGTTGAGGTTCTCCTTGCTTGTGTCAATGGCTCACTAACTTCCCACCATGTGGATGCTCCAGGGTTGATTCCTCTGCCTGTCTTTGGATACCTACTGTCTTTTCTTTGGACTGATAACCTGGAATTGGGTAGAGTGAGTATATGGTAGACATGCCTAAGATTCTGCTCAACAATTATACCTTGAAGAAATGTCACACCATTTTTCATTCTCATGATCTGTACGTGAGACTGAGCTTTTCCACATCTTTGTCAGTATGTTTTAATTTTGCTTATCTTAATGAGGGTGTAGTGGTATTCCATTGATTTTGGTTTGCATTTTATTTAATTATGTCTAGTATTGAATATTTTTATTTGCCATCCATATATCTTTTGGGGACAGTAGTTTGAGATAGGTTTTACTATGTAGACTAGGCTGGCCTCAAATGTATATTAATCTTCCTCCCTCAGCCTCTCAGGGGCTGGGGTGACAGATGTGTACCACCATGTCTAGCCATATACCTTCTTTGGTGAAGTATTTGCTTAAACCTTGGCTCATTATAGGGGCTGGGGATTTAGCTCAGTGGTAGAGCACTTGCCTATCCAGCGCAAGGCCCTGGGTTCGATCCTCAGCTCCAAAAAAAAAGAAAAAAAAGAAAAAGAAAAAGAAAAAGAAAAAAAAACCTTGGCTCATTATAAAATTAGATTAACAATGATTTAAAAAAAAAAAAAACAAAAACAAAAAACCAGCTCATCCAGCCTGGAGAGATGGCTCAGCAGCCTCACTGTTCTTGCAGAGAACCCACAGTCAATTGTATTACTCTGTGCAACTGGCACACTGTAATTAGAAAGCCTAGAAAGCGTTAGACAAAATGCCCAGGGAAGTGGGATTTATAGGGACTTCTCAATGATCTGTACAATTTGCCAATGAGCATACAACTGGTCTGAAATGAGAATCTTTAAAAAATTAAAGTAGCCATTTAGAAGACCAGCCAGGGAAAGTTTATTGCAATTGCTGTAAAACACTAGATTCTAGAAAACAGCCGTCCTTTAAAATCTTCCCAACCGCAAACGGCCATTATCCTTCCACCTTCCAGATGCTCATGTCTGACTGTGAATGTGTGTTTATTTCTTCAAGCTGTAAAATGGTTCTTACGGGGCTCCATGAAGCAGAAGTGTGCTTAGGTCACCCACCCACCCTTCTCGGCGCACACACCCTCTCGTGTGCTTTTCTTCCCCACTGACTTTGGTTACGCTGCTTTCACTGGTGTCAGAGAGATTGAAAGTCCCTTTGGAAGAGAGCCTGGTCAAGCTTAGCGTCTGTGGGCTGTTTGAAAGCACGGGGGGAGATTTACAGATCTCAGCCCATCTCCAGGAGTCGCTGTGCTTTGTGTACAAACGGAGTACGTGTGCACATCCACCCAGGCACTGAGAATTGGAGCCCTGTTAACAACAACATTCCAGTAACACCCATCTCATACCTGGGATGAAACCTCAAATTCAAGAATTCAAAAAGCCCAGGGCTCTGCTCCATGTGGACACCAATTAGGTTTCTAGGTTCCTGGGTATAGCTTTGCCCAGGAAGACAGCCACCCAATACACACAGTGTTAAAATATCAGGGTACCCAAACCCCAAGCACAGCAAGGCTTCTAGCTGAGTGGAACCCATGACACGTTAGTCTGCCCTGGATTTTACCATTGGGCTCGTGACCACAACCAAACAAGGGACTCAGGATAAAATCAATTCAGAGTGTAGGACAGGCACAGAGCCATCCCAAGCCTTGGAGGTGCTTCTCGGATGGACCAGGAAGACATCAAGTATTGTCCAAATCCATCTGTCTGGCCAATCCATCCATCTATGACACAGGTCCGGTGGAGAATTGCTGGAGGGGCTAGGAGTGGCCCCTTGGACACCCACCTCTGGAGTGTATGCCTTTGCTGGAGTGTGGGTGGGATGTGTGACACATTGTACCAACAGTCGCCACCAGAAGTGACAGGGCGTCTTTCCATGATTAGGCATTCACGTAAATAAGACTCCATTTTGTGAGCAGGCATGCAGGACTCTCCCGCTCTGGTCTTGAGGAAGCTGTTGTGAAAAGGCCGCAAAAGAGAAGGCCCACCTCTTTACCATGGCAAGGAGCCACGGGCAAAGTAGTGACTGAGAGCTGCTTCCATCAGAAGCCAAAGCTGCGGCTTGAGGCTAAAAAGGAGTGCCCTCGACCTGCAGGAGCCCGGAAACAGATCTCCACCTTCGAGCCTGCCTGGGATGAATAGCAGCCTGTGTCAAGGCTAGAGCCCAGAACACAGCTGAGCCAAGCCCAGGCTTCTGGTTACAGAGACACTGAGGCACCAGTGTGTGATTGTAAGCAGCTAAGTGCATAATCATCTGTCTTGTGGCAAGAGCTGTCTAGTAAGGAGAGGAAGAAATAACATGGTCTGCAGGTCTCACACTTGCATCCACCCTCCTTCCTCAGCTCCTCAAATGTTGGTATTACAGGTATGTACCCCCCCAGGGCCCCCCCCCCCTCCCCCCCCACCCACCCCCACCCCCCCCCCCACCCCCACCCGCTCCTGGCTGGGGTTTTCTTCCGTTTTGCTTTGTTTTCTTACACAAGGTTCTTCTCTGTAACCCTGGCTCTTCCAACTTTTTATGTAGACCAGGATGGCCTCCAACATGGCGAGTCTCCTGCCTCTGCCTCCCGAGTGCTAGGACTGCAGATGCGCCCTCCCCTGCTCCCGCTATCAAGGAGCAGAATCAGAACTCTGAAGGTCCTAAAGGCGCTAAGTTATAGAATAAGTTACAGAAACAGGGACAGGTCCTCAAAGAAAGGGTGGGGTCTCGTTTCCGTGAGTAAAAATAAATGAAACGAGTCTCCAAACAACACCAGGTAATAACTACCCACCCCAGGGAGGGTGACAGCTTGCAGAGTCGCCCAGCCACGGCAAGGCTGAGGTGCTGCTGCCAACCCCCTCCCCTGAGCACGTGGTAGGATTACTGTGACTAACGTTCCTGGATGGTTTTCACGGCTCTTTTCTTTTAACCTCTTTAGGAGTGTTGAGCAAGAAAACGTGAAACCAAAGTTAAATAATTAACGAAGACAAACAGAAGGTTTTGCTTTCTTTTTAATAATTTAACTGTGGAATGAACCTTGCTATTTGGAAAAGAGGTGGCTACTCGGCTGGCCGGCCTTTTCAGATGTTTCCAATGGGCTTTTGCATGGTTCTGACTGAATTACACCCTCTGCCTCCCAAGTGTTTGGATTAAAGGCACCTTGTTTTGTTTTGAGACAAGGCCTCGCACCATAGTCCAGGATAGCCTAGAAATTACTATGTAGTCCAGGCTAGTTTCACGAACTTTGGCCAGTCTTTCTGCCTCAGCCTCCTAAGTATTGCAGTCATAGGTATGAGCCACCATACCCTCCTATGTTCTTCAGATTCTTACGGAAATAACCTTTTGATCATTTTTCTCTAAATAAACAGAGATGCGGGGAATGGGCAGTTAACTCTTGTACTCTCACTGACCACCGCCACCACCGCCGCCATCACCACCACCACCACCACCACCACCACCCCGCCCCTCCTGCCTGGAAGACACAGCATCTGCAAGGGCTATTTGGAAACAGTTTGTGCTGGATTTCTTTGTTTGCTGTTGTTTTTCAAGACAGGGTTTCTCTGTGTAGAGCCCTGACTGTCCTGTAGACCAGGAACTCACAGAGATTCTCCAGCCCCTACCTCTGGCCTCTGCTCCATTACTGCTCAACATGTGCTAGACTTTTTTAAAGTTTTTTTTCTTTTACATCCTGACCACAGTTTTCCCTCTCTCCTGTCCCCACACCGCCCACCCCCCATCCATTCCACATCTGTTTCTGTTCAGGAAAGGGCAGATCTCCCGTGGGTATCAGCAAAGCCTGGTGTATCAAGTTGCAGTGAGACTGAGCACCTCCCCTTGTACTAAGGCTGGGAAAGGCAACCCAGTATGAACAATAGGGCCCCCAAAGCCAGCCAAAGAATTAGGGACAGCCCCTGCTCCCACGGTTAGGAGTCCCACAAGTTAGACCAAGCTACACAACTGTCGGGGAATCTTGCTAAAGAGAGGGAGGAAGGATTGTGCTAGGTTTTTTGCTATCACAAACCTTGCTCAACGCTGATCACATAGGTCAGAAGGGAAGCACTCCCCCTGGTGGCCCAGTGGAGGCTTTGCTGTAACTGTAACGGATGCAGAAGGAACAATGCCAGAATCGACCCTTCATTTGCGTGCTGATCTGATGGGATTGGTGCACACATCCCTCCTCGTGCTACACAGAGCATGTTGTTCAGCTCTCCTGGTAAGCTGGCTAGGAGACACCCTTCTTCAATGCCCCCCACACAAACAACAGTAGGGCCTATCAAAGCCTTCTCTTGGGGCTTCTTCTCTGTCTTTTCTTCCTTTTCTTTTAAACAGAGGGTGTGTCATATAGCCAAGGCTAGCCTCAAATTCCTGATCTTCTTGTCTCTGCCTCCTAACCGCTAGGATTGCCACCACACCTGACGTGGGCAGACTCTTGTCTACTTTTCGTAGTGCAGGCTAAGGAAGAAAATAAATAAATAAATAAAACAGACACTGAATGCATGGGTGTCACCGGCAAATGCTCCTGTAGAGGAAATTGCAGACACCAGGGTGAAGAAACATGGCTGGGGGAGATAGCCACAGTCAGGGTCAAAGGCTCAGCAGCAGACGTGGAGCCCAGAGGCGGCAGGCAGGAAAGACCATTTCCTCGACTTCCTCCAGCCTTCTTGCGGCACCCCACGGTTAGCAAGACTTAACGCGCGCGGCCCCCCACCCCCAGCAGAAGACATGCTCAGAGCCTCAGCATCACATGTCAAGGTGCAGAGAGCAGATTGTTGAAAGAGGGTGACTTGAGGGCCAGCATCAGGCTGGGGCTGGGGCTCAGGGAGAAGGACACTCGTCTTGCACGTAACCGGGGCCCTAGGTTCAAGGCTCAATCCCTAGTACCACACACAAACAAAACAGAACTGGCAGCCCTAGCTATCTGGACCCTGGTGCTTACGCTAATCCACGCCAACTTAACTTGTCTATTTGGGAAACCGTATGCACCTGAAAGATATCAAGCATTGTCCTAGGGATATCCCTGGGATTCAGAATTTGGTGTTGGGACTTTACCGTCAACCTTAACCTTTTAATCTGGGTGCGGCTTTAGTATCCACAGGTCAGCAGAATCGAGCGTTCACATATTGTGCAACCATCACCATCCATCTTCAGACGTGCTCACGTGGAAAAATGAAAACTCTTGGCCCCTTAAACACAAACTCCTCATCCCACCCCACCCCTGGCCTTGGAGGCACCGTTCTGCTTTCTGACTCCATGAGTCCAGCCACTCTGGGGAATTCAGGTAAACGGAATCATACAATGTTTGTCCTTTTATGACTCACTCAGTCCATTCAGGATTCCTTCGGAGTTCGTCTCCAGTCAAGCACATGTCAGGACTCCCCTCTCCTCGAAGGCTGACTCTGTATGTATATTAGAAGCTGCAGTTTGCATCCCCCACTGCACATACGGACCACATCCTGCTTATCTGTCCATCTGTGATAGGCACCTGTACTGTGAATCAGGATGCTAGCAACATAGATGTGTGAGCATCTCTTTGGGTCTCTGCTCTCAGTCCATTAGGAAATGGACCTAGAAGAACTATGGGATCACATGGTACCCTAGGTTTAACTTTTGGGGGACCTGCCAGGCTGTTTTTCACAGTGGCTATATTTGTTCCTATAGCTATTGTTAGCTGAGCGCTTGGGTACACCAGGCTGAAGTGGTATGGGCAAGCAGGGGGTGACAGGGAGCCCATCTGGAATATAAGACCCCCAGCTCATTGCATTGGTGACAGAAAGAACCCCAAAATGGGAACACCATTAGCCTGAGACTTTTCCTAATTAGGGACCCTTTTCTTTTCCTTGAATAGTTGTTTCCTAATGAGCCAGAGACGACCCTGTGTGATGGTCTTCAACATCTGTTGTTTATGCCTGTCTGCCAGGCTAGGACTCAAATACCACTGCTACCAAACTGAAATTCTTGCATACTTTAAGTAAAGGCCATACAAATATGTAGAGCCAGCCTATTTTATAAAGCCCATGAAACCGTGCCCAACATCTGCTAACCCTATACAAGGCAGATTCTGTTCTGTAAGAGACACTGTATTAGTCCAGCTCCTCCAGAGAAACAGAACCGTTAGGGTGTACAAACATGTGAACATATAATAGACATGTAGACACAATATATTGTGTATTAGTATAGTGTATGTATACTAATATAACATATAGTGTGTGTCTATAATTTGATAGATAGATAGATACATAGATACATAGATAGATATTGAAAAGGAATTGGATGACATAGTTATGGAGGCTGAGAATTCCTAAGGTGTGTACTTGGCACACAGCAAGCTGACAACCAGAAGAGCCCTGAGGCAGGAGAAGGCAATGTCCCAGCTCAGAGTCAGGCAGACCCCAAGTTCTCCCTGTAAGTCTTCCTTACTGGGGCCTGCAGCAGACTGAAGAGAACATATTACTTGACTCAGTCGGCAGGCACATAATTTCATGCAGAGACATCCTCATACAGTACAGATTTATATTCGGCTAAAGCTCCAGCTCCTTAAGAGTGGATTCCACCAGTCAGCCTCCATAGGTTCACAGCTGCCCTGGTCTTTTGAAATGCTCTAGCCTGGAGCCTCCCTGTGACAAACGCAGTCTCCTATTCTCCTTCTCCCGGGGAGTTGCCTTGCCCTCTCTTGGAGTGGCTGCCCTGATTACAATCCCAGAAGTTCCTTTGTTAGGAGCAGCTCTTTAGCCAGCGCTGCCCCAGCTCCACCTTGAAACTCGTGCAGCAACAGCGCCACCTCGTGGTCTGCCTTCTTCCCGCCTCAGCCCTGAAATCTTGAACAGCCCACTCCAAGACCAAGAGCCCTTTTCTCCTACCCCATCCACGTGCTTGAGAAAAAGCCGCTCTCAAATCACCGTGTCTTCCGCACCAACTCTGTTCTCAAGCCCCCATGGATTTATATCCTTGTCCAGGGAATTCTGAATCAAGGTTGGGGAGTGGGTACACACACAGGGCGGGCGAAGGATAGCCTGAAGTATTCATGCTTAGCACAGTGCGTGCCGTGTAGACCACGCTCGATGAACGTCTGAGCTACCTGAAACAAGCGTGGCAAATAATATTAGACTGACCACGTCATGCGAAGGATGGATTTTTTTTTCCCCAGCAGGCCCGGTGATTGCAATAGTATGGTATGAAAGACGCTCAACTTTATTTATTTCTTTATTGTTTCTTTTTAAGCAAGACTATAAAGTTCTGGTTTCAGTAAAACTTATTAAAAAAAAAAAAAAAACAGGAGGGGGAAAAGTTCCTTCCTAACCAAACAGTCAAGATCTCTAAATTTAAACAGTGAGTTTTCCCCTCCAATCCCTATTTGGTGGGAGGCTGCACTATTATGTAACCTTGCCTGTTGCCAAAACAGAATGTAAATTAGCGAAAGGTAAAAAAAAAAACTGTATGTTTTAAAAAAAATCTTAATTCTTTTTGATCCTGGGGGAAAAAATGAAGAAAGCAACTGCCCTTCTAATCTTTCATTTGCCTTTTTATTATTAATATGTACATTTGGAATGCTTTCCCTTCACGAAAATATGTTAGAGGGAGAGTTAATGTTCTTCATAAGATGACAGGCAGAACCTGTCAAATGCTATTTACAGCTTGCAGCAGAGAGCTGAAGAATAATTTATTTGGCTTATTAAGTTCTGCCTATGCCCAAAAGCCAACGAAACTCCCAACCCCTCAAATTCTGAAATGTCAGAACCCTGTGATTAAATGTCTTGATATCCACCATCTGTCCAAGGCTATCATCTGTGAAATGTGTTTGCGTTGCCAAATGCAATCTGCCCCAGTACTCTGGGAGGTTGGGATTTACTCGTGGTCCAAAGTCATCCAGCATCAAAAGGCCTCCTGGAAGGATGCACCCGAGCAAGATGAGGCTGACCAGAGATAGACAAGATTTCCACGCTGCAGCTCGGCCTCAGAGGAGCTCAACTCATTACCAGACGCTACACACATCACCAGAGATTGTAAGAAACCCCCCTCCATCGAAGAGTTCTACATAGCCTGGAGATCGGTGGGCTCCTCCAAGTGTCTGTGAACAGGGTTGCATTCCCACACAATTGATCTCTTTGTAGCCCCCGGTGTATTTTTGTGGATTCCTAAGAAGGAGTCCACAGCCTTTAGTAGCTGAACAAATGATCAAAGGGGTCGTGACAATTATGATACTTAGTGTCAAGGATTCAACCCCAAACTATCAGCCATACAAAATAGGGGGGGGGGGATTACAAACAATACAAGCCCATGGAAGTTTTGTTCATTGTGGACACTTAGGAAGCACAATTCGTGAAACAAAACATGAGCACTTTTGAGGCGGCAGTTCTGGCTTCTGCAGCCCCAACAGGCTAGGCTCGGCCACCCATCTCTAATGCTAATTGGTGAACAATGGCAAAGATCAGAGAAAGGAGATTTGATCAATGCACAATGGGAAGGGGACAAAAGAGAGCTCTAGTGACTCCAAGTTCATCTTCTGAGTGTTGGCATGAGCTTTGGAGTTATCTGTTTATTGCTTTCTCCTTTATATTTTTCTTGCCTTTTTTCATAGTCTCTTAGTATACATTAAGTGCCACGATGCCTGTTTTTTTTTTAAGATTTATTTATTTATTATGTATGTAGTGTTCTATTTGCATGTGTCCTTGGAGGCCAGAAGAGGGCACCAGGTCTCATTACAGATGGTTGTGAGTCACCATGTGGTTGCTGGGAATTGAACCCGGGACCTCTAGAAGAACAGCCAGTGTGCTCTTAACCACTGAGCCATCTCTCCAGCCCACCATGCCTGTTTTTATGCACAGCTGGTGAGTGTAGTGGGTAGCCATTCCAGCTTTGATCTGGAAGTTCCAACCCCCATTGAGGCTTTGGTAACTGTCATGCCTACAAGGCGGGGCCAAGAGAGGACCCTGAAGACCCGAGATCCAGATGGGCCACCTCTCTCTGTTCCTGGACCCTGGACGGTGGAGGTTGACCGAGCAGAGCTCCAGAGAACACTGCTGGACTGCGATACACCTTCCCCAGACCCTGCGACCTACCTATCCCTTCATTTGTAAGTTACGCCACTAATAAACTTTCCTTTTAACTACGTGGAGTAGCCTTAATAATTTCACCAATAGGCGAGGGGACCCAGGGCTTTGTGATGCCAGGCAACCACTCTACCAGTGGAACTGCGTCTCTGGCCCTCAGGTACTGTTATCTTTGTGCCTTCAGCCTTGAAGGAGAATGAGACAGATTGGGCATTACTGGTTCTTAAGTAGACACACCTTGAGTGACTGACATGCCTATCTGCAGAGGTGAGCAGGGGACCCTAAGTGAGGGAGTCAGGTGCAAATGCAGACCAAGCACCAGGCTCTCACTCTGCCTTCAGTTATCCTCTGGGGCCAAATGAGTAGCCAGCAGTTTTGTTTTTGGGGTTTTTCATAGCAGAAGTAATTTCTAAATGTGTGTTTTATCACTGTCTGTAATAAAAAGAAAATTAGAACACACTTAGAAATGCATCTCACAAAATATGCTCAAGACCATCAGAAAACTATGAAAAGATTTCATATACATGTATAAAAATACCTAATATCCTAAAGACATACTTCTTCCCCCAGAACTGATCTGTATTTGTAATACAATTCCAAACAAAATTTCAACAGGGTCTTTAAAAAACAAAAAATATGGCTCCTCTCCAGGTGGGACTGGATGGTATGATGTCTCCCAGAAGTCTCTGCTTGCAAATATGGTATCTGGGGAAGCTTGCCTCAGAGGACACCAGCAGGCACTGTGTCAAAGCTAAGTGCTTTCTCAAGTCTCCCTGGGCCAACAAGCTGGATTGACCTGCTTTTTTTGTTTGTTTTGTTTTGTTTTTCGAGACAGGGTTTCTCTGTGTAGCTTTGCGCCTTTCTTGGAACTCACTTGGTAGACCAGGCTGGCCTCGAACTCACAGAGATCTGCCTGGCTCTGCCTCCCAAGTGCTGGGATTAAAGGCGTGCACCACCACCACCACCACCCGGCTTTGACCTGCTTTGTGCAGGAAGTTAACAGGTCAGGCTCCCAGGCGGACAAGAAGGAAGTTGTCTGGGAGCACTATGCAAACACCTCCATGCCGGTTGCGGGCAGGTGGGCTGTGCGGTGCTCCTCACCCCAAGAACTTCCAAGTCATCTTTGCTGTGCACGTCAGCAGCGAGTGCAAAGGCACTTCTATAAGAACTGGTACTGGTTTAAGAAGGCTTTCACTAGACAGTGCAGCAATGTGAAAAGGACTTTGCAGCACAAAGTGCTTCCGGGTCACCCACAGTATCACCCACACTGACGCGGGCTTTCTTCTTATCCACCAGAAGAAGGCCTGCCTAGAGGGGAGCCAGGTAAACAGGGTGCTGTGGTGGAGAAAACCTAGACTTGACCTGGAGAGGGGGGGCGGGGGGGGGGGGAGCCGAGGAGGGTGCCACAGAGTCTCCAAGAGCAAGGTGCTCACACAGGATGAGATGATTGGTGGCCTCAGGGTGACCAAGAGCAAAGGCTACAAAGGGGTCACCAGTTACTGACAACCAAGGGCTGTGCGCAACTGCCTGTGTTGGAAGCTGGCACCCTGCCCTTGTGGCCTTCTCTAGCCTGAGCTGAGCACAGAAGGCCTACCGTAGATTGGTCAGGGCTACCATTTCCCGGATGGCAAGCTGATCAAGAACATGCCCCACCAACTCTGATAAGAGCATCAACCCACCAGGCAGCTTTGACAGTGACCAATGTCTTTGTCACACTGAACACTGTATGATGGGGACTGGTAGGTACCTGTGTACCTTAGGCATGTCCTTAATGGTGCAGACCAAATAAATTGCAGGCTCTGTAGAAGATCGATCTCAAGTTCATTGACACCAAGTTTGGCTGCGGCCACTTCCGAAATATGGAGAAGAAATCATTTGTGGAATACAACAGAGAACAGGCCTGACTGGGTAAACAGCCGTATAAGTGTGAGGACTGGGACTGAATCCCTAGAGCCCACATTAAGGTGGGTGAACCCAGTAGCAAGTGTCTATAATGCCAGTGTTATATACGGAGAGATGGACCCAGGAGAATCCCTGGAGGTTTAAGGCCAGCTAACCTGTCACACCCCATGGTGAACAACAAAGAGACCCTGTGTCAAACAGTGACGGCAAGAATCTATGCCCGAGGTTGTCCTCTGACCTCCATCCACACAGTGACAAACACGAACCCACATTCACACACATAAGTGTTCACACACATGCGGGCACATACACACACACACACACACACACACACACACACACACACGACTTTTTTAAGGAAAAGAGAGAGAGAGAGAGAGAGAGAG
>CABHPP010109701.1:0-26222 GCA_902168425.1 Peromyscus attwateri
TGTCGTGCTAGAAACCCAACCAATGACTGAGGGATCTGGAAGCAGAGATCCACAGCTAGGCCCTGGGCAGAGCTCCAGGAGTCCAATTAGCGAGAAAGAGGAGGGTCTATATGAGCGAGAATTGTTGAGACCAAGGTTGGATAAAGCACAGGGACAAATAGCCAGATGAATGGAAACACATGAACTATGAACCAATGGCTGATTGGCCCCCAACTGGATCAGGCCCTCTGAATGGGTGAGACAGTTGATTGGCTTGATCTGTCTGCAAGGCATCCAGGCAGTGGGACTGGGTGCTGTGCTCATTGCATGAGCTGGCTGCTTGAAACCTGGGGCTTATGCAGGGTCGCTTGGCTCGGCCTGGGAAGAGGGGAATGGCCCTACCTAGACTGAGTCTACCAGGTTGATCTCAGTCCTCGGGGGAGGTTTTGCCCTGGAGGAGGTGGGAATGGGGGGTGGGCTGGAGGGGAAGGGAGCGGGGCTGGAGGGGGGAGAACAAGGGAATCCGTGGCTGATATGTAGAACTGAATGGTATTGTAAAATAAAATAAAATTAAAAAAAAATCCACAAAGCCTTCAAAGTAAAGAAACAAATAACTGTTCAACTGTACTACAATAAGGTTGTCTTTTCTTCCCTTTTTTGGGGGGTCGGGTTTCGAGACTGTGTTTCTCTATGTAGCCTTGGCTGTCCTGGAACTCGCTCTGTACACCAAGCTGGCTTCAAACTCACAGAGATCAGCTTACCTCTTCTTCCTGTGTACTGGGATTAAAGGTGTGCACCACCACACCCAACATACAATCGAATTTTCAACAGGAGGAACAATAAGGATAAGATTGTTTTTTCCATGTGGAGGATACACTTAAATTTCTCTCCTTGGAGTTCTCTTTCAAAATATTTCAAAATATTTTTTTTTACAAAAGTGGTGTAAAAGTGGTATAACAAGCCTGCCACCCCACATCATCAAAGTGAGCCTATCCACAAGAAAGCTGAAATCATCAAGGGGGCAGCCAAGAAAAAAATTTAGAATGAATAGCTTAAGCAAAGTATATTTTAGGTTTTCAGGGGAAGCACTTGTATTTAACAGGAGCATATTCCTTGGGGTTATTTTCTGACATGTTTAAAGATCAAGAATTTATAGTCTAATATAAAACACTATCACTTAATAAATAGTCTGACCATAAACAGGCCACTGAATTTTTCCAGTATTTGAACTTCTTATACTTAAAAGTTTAAAAATAAAAGTACATTTTTCACAAGGTTGTGATAAACATTAAATAATTCAGTTACTTTGTACATATCAATCATATATGAAATGCTCAAAAAAGCATAGCTACAGTTCTCCTTAACAGAAATAGTATGATCGTAAGGACCATAATCAGGGAATCATGTTAGGAGAAAAAAGACGTAGATGAGAAGTCCAGACTCAACACAGTATCAAAACAAAGTAACACCGTTTTTTCAGAGTATACACCTTTAGAATACATACCCTAATTTCAGATAAGCTATTACTCAAGATGTGATTGAAACTGAACTTTTAGATTTTCCCTTAGAGCCTGCAAACTAAAACACAAAGATTTTGTTAAGAACTACAAAATTATTTTGCTATTAAGCAGCCTGAACACTTACTTACAATCCAGTTTTGGCTAAACATTCTTTCTGGAAGTTTTCCCAACTCAGAGGACAATATTTTTCCACCTGGAGATTATTAAAACTTTGCATGAATCTGAGCAAACTGCCACTCCTCTTTACTGCATTTTTCTGCCAAATTGCAAGGCCTTGTTAGGTGACATCCCTTTCAAAGTAGTGGCACAATTCAGTTTGACCTGATTTTAAGGATAAATGATTTGGTGGATGAAAAACAAAAGAGTACATGATGTGATCTGCCTTGGAACCAGGATATCTTGCATATCCCTAAGGATAGTTGTTATTCTGCTAATGTAGAACATACAGTTTGCTATCTGATGCCCTTGTGACTGAAAGTGGAAGTCCCCACACAAAATACCAAGAAGGAAATAAAGTATGGAACATGTATAGAGAATGGCAGTTGATTCAATTTGAAGCAAATGTCTTTGCTGGGCATGGTACGAAATAAATAGGGAGATTGGCCAATCTCTTACTGTGGAAGGCTTTTAATGGAAGCTTAAGAAATATGACACTCACTAAGCATTTTAAGTAGATAAATAATGTTATTTAATGCATCTTTAGGAACTTGAACCTGGTACTGTGCTTTGGAGGGGAAGGATGCAGAGGACAAAACCTATGGCCCCATGCAAGTTATGCATACACTCTACCACTGAAACAAATCCATAGCCCCAAAATAATCTTGCTTGGTATACAAGAATGGAAAAGAGACCATTTGTAGAAAGTCTAGCTCAAAACTTGCTAAAATATTTCAGGAGAAGAAAGCCAATATTTCATTGATAATAGAGACATAAAGAGATAATCTGAGGAGAACTCAAGAGGTCTTACAATTTATTAGGTGTTGGGCTCAAGAAAGAGGAAAGAATTAAAGTTAGTACTACTCAACAGAGAAAAACAATGACATCATGAGGTTTGCAGGTAAATGGATAGAACTAGAAAATATCATCCTGAGTGAGGTAACCCAGACTCAGAAAGATAAACATGGTATGTACTCACTCATAAGTGGATACTAGATGTAAAGCAAAGGATAACCGGATTGCAACTCACAGCTCCAGGGAGGCTACCTAGTAAAGAGGACCCTAAGAAACACACAGGGATTACCCAATGACAGAGAAATGGATGAGATCTACATGAACAACCTGGGGGTGACGGGGGTAATGGAGGGCAAGGGTCGGGGGAAAGAGAGCTTAGGAGAGCAGGAGGTCCTAGCTGGATCAGGAACAGAGTGGGAGAACAAGGAAAGAGATATCATGATAAATGAAGAAACCATGGGAATAGGAAGAAGCAGAGTGCTAGAGAGGTCCCCAGGAATCCACAAAGATGACTCCACTATAGACTACTGGCAATGGTCAATAGAGTGCCTGAGCTGACCTACTCTGATGATCAGATGGCCAGACACCCTAACTGTCATGATAGAACCTTCATCTAGCGACTGATGGAAGCAGATGCAGAGGTCCATGGCCAAGTCCCAGGCAGAGCTCCAGGAGTCCAATCGGCGAGAAAGAGGAGGGATTATATGAGGAAGAGATACTGAGACCATGATTGGAAAAAGTACAGAGACAACTAGTCAAACTAGTGGAAACCAATAGCTGAGTAGCCCCCATGGTACTGGACTAGGCCCTCTGGATAAGTGAGGCAGTTGTTCAGCTTGAACTGTTTAGGGGGCCCCCAGGCAGTGAGACCAGGACCTGTCCTTAGTGCATGAGCTGGCTTTTTGGAACCTAGTGCCTGTGCTGAGACACTTTGCTCAGCCTTGGTGCAGGGAGGAGGGGCTTGGACCTGCCTCAACTGAATGTACCAGGCTCTGCTGACTCCACAGGGGAGATCTTGCCTTGGAGGAGGTGGGAATGGGGGGGGGGCTGGGGGGGGGGAAAGACTGGGAGGTGGGAGGAGGGAAGACAGTGGAACCCATGGTTGATATGTAAAATGAATAGAAAATCTCTTAATGAAAATAAATAAATAAATAAATAAATAAATAAATAAATAAATAAATAAATAAATAAGATGTGTAGGCCTGAGTATGTATGCTGGGACCACATCAAGAGAAATGGAAATCTAAAGATAGAACTAACGTGTGGCAGAAAAAAAAAAAAGACTTGTTTTAAGGTATATATAGTGGTGTTTGTACCTATTACTGTTTGAATCCAAAATGACCTCTCTCTCAGGCTCTTATTTTGAATGTTCAGTCTCTAGTTTTTTGTTCTACTTTCAAGGCTGTGAAGCTTTTTGAGGGTGGATGTTGGTTGCCAAACTTAGAACATAGTAGGCCAGACATTGATGATTGAAGTCAATTCATAAAAAAGCAATACATTTCCTACTGGGACAATAAAGAAGACACCTCCATGGAAGGACTCCACCCCTCAAAGTTTCCAAAACAAACTCACTAAGTTTACATCTAAAAGGATAGTGGTGGAAAATATAGAGCAACAAGGATGACATGCCAAAAAAATGTTCACCTCAGGAAGTATATTTATGGGTTCAGATACTCAGGCACATGGAGGTCACTGTAGATATGTTCCAAGGGGACCTACTTATTTCTTAGATAAGAGAATGTGACATCATCTATATGATGCTAGTTTTGCACACATGCAAAAATGAAAGACTCGTGGTTCATGATAGATGTAGATGAATTTCTAAATGGTCTTATTAAATAAAAAGCACAGAGCCAAATATAGGGTTGAAAGCCTTAGAGATCAGGGGAATAGGAATAGCCACCAGCCAACCTTACCTCACCAGCTCAGCAGTTTCCAAATATGAGCTACTTCCTCTCCTACCTGTGCCTTTATTGCCTTGCTGTTCTGCCCTCTCATTGGCTCTTAACCCAGCTACCTCACTTCCTTGTCACTACCTGTCTGTACAGACCTCCAAGCCTGTATTGTTGGTGCTGGGATTAAAGATGTGTGTCACCACGCTTGGCTTTGTTCCCTAGTATGGCCTTGAACACACAGAGACCCTGCCTGCTAAGTGATAGGATTAAGGGCATGTGCTACCACTGCCTGAATTTTGTGTTTACTTAAAATGGATTGCTATTTCCTCTGATCTCCAGGCAAACTTTATTAACATACAAATAAAATATCACCACATTTCAACACAGATAAAATATCACCACATTTCCCCTTTTCTTGTCTAATAAAATAAAAAAATAAAAATGTTATAACTAATATAAGAAAAACTATATACAATAAGTACACTAACTATATACAATATATACAAGCAATAAATACATCAACAATGTCTAGTCCATTTGCATTTCACAAATTCAGAGAAAATATTCCATTATCTATTCTATTTTGGTGAGTCCAAAATGTACTTAATTCACTTTCTATCCTAACTTGTATTACCAACAAAAAACTATCTTATGATGTCTTTCAAACTAATACACGTTCACCTCTTAGTGAGTTTCTTTTCTGAAATTCTTAACAAAGAAAACTATAACTATCTAATCTTCAACTCTCTTAGAAATCCGAGAAGGAAATAATATTAACTAGTAAAACAGGAAGTGCAAACAAGTGACTTCCAAAAAATGTGAGTTGACAGAAACAGCCAGCTGCCTGGAGAGTCACCTGAGGTTTCTCCGCAATGTTGGGGCATCATATTCAGCCTATAGGCTTAGCATATTTGACAGATTCATTTGTGAAGCAGCATGTACACAAGGTCTACAGCTTGACCCCACATTTGGCGTGAGTATTCCATGTACCAGATAAACTTGAATTCTACCAGTGTACTGTCATGATTCAGGATTTTAAATTCTGGAAATTGCTGGTGTTTTTGGAATTCAGCTGCCTGTACTTTTTGGTTTGTGGATGGCTTCATCTCCTTTATTAAATGCCAGTCTACCATTGAGAGGTTAGACTCCATCACCCTAGTTACTCTTTCAAGAATAACTGTTTCAGCTACTGTTCCACTGCACACCAGAAGCCAATGGTTCATTGTCTATTCAGCTCCCTTCGAAGAAAGGGATACTGTACCTTTTCCGGATTGCAAAACCACTTCAGTGATGGTGCCATATTGTCCTGGCCTCAGAGGATACCTGTTGCCAAAGCTGCAACCACACTTGTCTTGGCAAGGATCAGTGGTCCTTTGTTTGTGTCCTGTTTATCCATTTTGGATAGCATACTGTCAGCAGTCGATTCAAGGACACTTTGTTGCCCAGTGGCTAACTTTTGCCACAATGAAAGTTAACTCCATATGCATTTTCTTCGATGCCCATATCTTCTCTGAAGTAGATTGGTGCTGCCAGGAGCAAACATGTCTCATAATCATAAAAAAAGAAAATAATCTCAGTTTAAAACATTTTAAATGCCATATTCTGTAGATCTCTGAAGGGTTTGAAGATGACCTGTCTATCTAAAATGTATCTCTGCTTGACCTTGAAAACATACGTAATATGATTACAAGTTCAATTGTAATGTCTAACTACCTTCACTTCTTTATATCCTAATAGTTGGTAATAATAACATTCAAGGATTAACAAATTACATTACATTGTTAAATGAACTATATAAGTACAATATCCTGAACAAGATTAGAAATATACGTACAGCATTTTCTAACAATATCAATCTCAATATGTATAATTTGTATACAATATATAAAAATGAAATCCAGTGTGAAATATTTGAAACTAGTAGTTGTCTTTGAAAAGTAGATTCAATAATCTACCTCTTATCTATATCTTCTTTTTTCTTTTCTTTTCTTTTCTTTTTTTTTTCAAACAAGAACCTAAAATCTAATCTCCTTTGTTTAGCCCTTTTCCTGACCATTAAAAACAACTTGTAACCAACCCTGCTGAACAATGACAACTATCCCAAACCCAAAACCCACTGAAAGACCAAAAACCACCCACCCCACCCCACCTCTTGGAATGTGGGCATAGTGTTCTTAAAATTGCTTCCTGCTGTTTGTGGGTGAAGGCAACTTTAGAGGGTCCCAAAAAGAAAATGTTTGGATCCACTGTCAAGTTCCGGAAGAGGTAGCTATATCATTTGTTGTCCAGTCTCTACATAATGCCGAAGTGCAGGGCTTACCTCAAGTCCTTGTTTGAGTAGTCTGTGAGGCTGGATCATCTCGGCTAGCCATCTTGAAATTGTTCTGAGTAGCTTTGTAGTCCAAAGCTGATCTTTGTGTGATGTTTGTCAGCTTAGTGATATTATTATTGAACACATGGAATCGTCATTGTGGGGCCCCATCATCTTTCTGGAAATTCCAAATTCACTGTTAGGACTGGTCATGATTCCCTGCAGAAAACTGATAGAGACTCCAACACAAAAACATGTATAGGCAGCTAAATGAAGCCTTTTTTCTAGAATTAGTTAGTACTCTATATGACCATTAATAAACAAAAGTGTTACATATATATATATCTTACAAATTTTGATATAAAATTTATATCTTAAGAAAAGTTTAAAGAATCAAAATAGAACCAAAGAATTGAGATTAATGGCAATAGAACAGTACCTTAATTTTTTGGTTTTCTTCTGTCCCATATCAGAAGATAGCTCTTTCTTCTGACATGATACAGAGATTTTACATTTTCCTTTTAACAACATGCTTGGGTTTAGAGAAGGAGAGAGCCATTCTCCAATTCCAAAGCCAGCTTTAATTTTTAATTGAACTGGGACTACAAAAAAATAATTTGTGTTAAGTGTCTGTAGAGAAGAGCAGAAACAGACATTTAGGAAGACTTATGAAATTTTATGTGATATACCAACAGGTCAATTTACTCTTTTTCTTGGGATATTTTTTCTAGATGATTTGTTCTTTTTCTTCAGATGTCTCATTTGTCCAGTGTTCTTCAGATTCCTTAGCTTTCATTCTCTTGAAAGACAAAAAACAAAAACCTTTCCCCAAAGCCTAAGTTTGGAGAGGTTCCCTTTTGACAAGTTATATCTGATTAAATGAAAAGCATTTGTGAGTGGAATAAATTATTTTAAATGGGATAGTCATGCTGTTCAAATTGAACCTTTACCAATTTTGATGGTATCCACAGCTTATCTTCTACTGTAGGAACAAAAGCAAAACCTGGTTTCCATTCTGAGGTCAGCACATTCTTAAAGTATATAGACTGATTTAATTCTGTAGTTTTTTTCTATTATTCAATGTTGCTCCTCAGCTGTTGTTCCTTTTTCATTAGCATTAGGAAAATTCAGAGTTAATAGAACATTATTTAATCTATTTCTGGGGGGTTTTGTTACCCCTTTCTGTTTATTTAGCATATCCTTTGGTTTGGTTTGATCTTTTTATGACTGCTTGGCCTGTAGAATTATGTGGTATACCTGTAATATACTTTATATTGTAATAAGCAAAAAAAATGTTTCATTTTACCAGAGGCATATGCTGGAGCATTGTCAGTTTTAACTTGTGCAGGTATACCCATGATGGCCATAACTTCTAGGAAAATTCATAATTACAAAACCAGCTTTTTTCAAAACTCAGAGCAGTTGCCCATTGAAATCCTGAATAAGTATCAATGGTATGATGTACATATTTCAATTTTCCAAATTCTGCAAAGTGAAACACATCCATCTGCCAGATTTCATTCCTCTGAGTACCCTTTGGGTTATATCCTGCTGGTAATAGAGTCTGATTGTAAAAAGAACAAGTAGGACACTTTCTTATAATTTCCTAGGCTTGTTGCCAGGTTATGAAAAAACCCTTTTTTAAACCTTTACTATTGACATGATGTTTTTTTATGAAATTCTGAGGTCTCCATCACATTTCCTATCAATAATTTATCAATCTCATCATTACCTTGTGTTAGAGATCCTGGCAGACACATATGGGATCAGATGTGAGTTATATATAAGGGATGCTTCCTATTGCTGATTATATCTTGTAACTGAATAAATAGTGAAGTTATTTCTGAGTCATCAGGGATAAATTCTGCAGTCTCAATATGTAATACCACTCTTTCAGCATACTGAGGTCAGTAACTATGTTGAGAGGTTCCAAACAGAATAATATACAAATCCTATTTTTGAACCAAATTATAAGAACTTTGAACCATTTTACTTAAATTTCCAAATTTGTCACCTGCCTTTCCTTGTGTGTTTGCATCTGTATAAAATGTACAGGCTCCAGGTATGGGTATTTCACATACAATGTGAGGCAGAATCCAATCAGCTCTCTTTATAAGTTGAATTCTATCACTTTTTGGATATTTACTGTTAATCTCTCCCCAAAAATTACTGCAAACTCTTTGCCAAGGTTCACTCTCTGCCCATAATTTGTCAATGTCCTCCTTAGTTAAAGGTACAACAATTTCTGCTGGGTCTATTCCTGCTAGTTGACGAAGTCTCAATTTTCCTTTTAAATTCAAGTCAGAGATTTTTTTCCACATAAGTTTTTAATTTTTTACTCTGTTTATTTGGTAGAAATATCCATTCCAATATAATATCTTCCATCTGCATTAAGATTCCTGTAGGAGAATGCTTGGAGGGTAAAATAACCAAAATGCAATCAAGCTTTGGATCCACATGATCCACATGTCCTTCCTATACTTTCTTTTCCACCAAGGCCAATTCTCTCTCAGCTTCAGCTGATAATTCTCTTGGCCTATTTAAGTCCTTGTCACCTTCTAAGGTTTTGAACAAATCACTCAGTTCATCATTTCTTACCCCAGCAACAGTTTATAGATGGGAAATGTCTCCAAATAATCTTTGAAAGTCATTAAGAGTCTATAATCGATTTCTCCTCATTTGCACCTTTTGGCGTCTAATTTTTTGTAGACCTAATTTATGTCCTAAATAATTAATAGACTCTCCTCTTTGTATCTTTTCAGGAGCAATTTGTAATCTCCAACAATGTAAATTTTTCTTTACTTCTGAGAATCTGTCAGGAAGAGGGGGACTGACCCTCCCCCACTTCCGACAGTGGCTAACTCAGGCACCTGTTAGTTTTCCGAAAAGGTGTCATATGCCATATGTCACATGCTGAATATTGTTTTAAACACTGCCTGAATATGTATGTATTTACTTTCAATCCAACAGAATAAGGGACCACATCAACATCCTCAGTGATAAGAAATGAGGCAAATAACAGAGATTATAAAATTATTATTATCTGAGGTAATTATTTCTTAAGTAGATCATTTTTCTTTTGAGGGGAGGGAGTCTCTTTTGTTTGGTTTTCGACAGTGCCATTAACTAGAATTATATTCAAACTCAGTCTTAAGGTCTTGATGTTTAGCTTGAAGAACAATGGCCAGCTAGCATTCAAGGTACTAACAGGCACTCTTGAACTAGCAGCCACTAAGCTGATCATGTCCACTTAGTTCTAAGCCCATTCTCTGAGCAGCAGTAGTAGGCGGAGGGTGAGGTCCACAGAAATTTTCTACATGTTCACGCAAAGGTCCTGTGGTCAGTGTGTGTTCCCACCTTTCTCCCATACTCTATTCCCCAATTATCTTGCAATGCTACATAATTCACCCTTCAGTGTCATCTCTACAACATAGGAGGAACAGGCAGCGTATGCATGCGCAAAGATACAAGCTAAAACTCATTCTGCATGCATGCCCTGGAAGCAAGGTTTAACTTCACATGACCTTTCACGCCCCCCCCCCCCCCCCCCCCCCCCCCCCCCCCCTTCACAATGGCTCCCTCAGATCCTTATCTTTTGGGCCACACCCACCATTTGTGCAACAAAGCAAATAACACCTACCTCAGCAAGAGGTCAAAAAGCCCAGAGCAGTCAGTCAGGGAGGAAAAAGCCTATTGTGCCCATCTGGAGAGGAGCATGTGGACATCAACCTTGAGGAACGTGGAGAAGTGTGGAGCATGTGCAGAAGGACTCATTGATGTCACCCTTTCCTCTGGCTTTCTCTTGATGCCTCATCAGTAGTACAGATGACCGAACAATAGGTCTCCAGGGCTGTCATTCCTGGCCCCACTTCTCTCTGTAGCTTCGGCTCACTACTAGTCATGGCCCGCAAGGTCCATTAGGATTATATATACATTGTGAGGGATGAGAATGGTGAGGAGATAGCTGAGGTCTCTGCCTTAGAGGCTGCCTTGGCACTGGTGGGTGGCGACCACAGAAGAGATGATGCAGGCTGTGCAATGGACCGAAATAACGAGGCCCACCAGGTCCCTGAGAGCCAAAACGACTCTGAGAAGAGCAATGGAGAGCCGAACTCCTCTTCCTTGGAGCCTCACCAGGAGGAGCCAAGGCCCTCAGCCGAGCCTATGATTCAGAGCTGAGCCTATGATTCAGATTCCGAGGCGCTGTTCCTCACGTAGGTGGTGGCGAACCACATTCCATTTCACACTGGGGCAGGTCGAGGAAATGGAAAAAATGTTCAAAGAAACCCAGTACCCAGATGCGCTTGCCAGGTATGCGTCTTGCACCAGGAGCTATCCCCAACCTCCCTGTTGTCTCAGGTTGAGGTGTCCTTTTGTTCTTCCAGACCCTGGTTTCCTTTCATCCCTCCCTAAGTCACTGCTGTCTTCTCCCTCGGTGGTGGATACAGGAGGGTGCCTTATGTAGGGCTAAAAGTCAGTATTAGCGTGTAGTGTTGACCCAAAACAAGTATACATATTCAACACCACCCGTTCCGTGTCATATTTTAATTACTGTAAAATATAGAGATATGAGTATATTGTGCCAAAATACTAGTGTAAAATTCACCAGTGTTCAGGATTTACACTTTGTTGGGTGACCTCCTCACCTGTAGTCTCGTCATCTTTTCAGGGACTGTGTACCTATCCATCAACTCCTTTCAGTTTCCCTTTCCCTTCCCCTGGTGCTATTTTTAAAAATTTTAAATACCAAGGTGGGGCTCCCAAATTTCCATGTAGGGCCTGAGAAAGCTGAGGGGAAAAATTATATGGCTCCTTTAAGAGTTTCTGCCTGCAGGTTAGCCACTGGGCAAAGAAACTGTTCTTGCCTTTGACTGCTGACAATATACTATGCAGACTGGACATGCAGGACACCCAGGAAAAAGACTGTTGAACTTCACCAAAACAAGTTAGGACAGTCATTCAAATTTCCTGCTTCACTGAAAAGTTTGCCAGATATTTTTGGCCTGTAGGCTGAAGATGGATGCCCCAACATTGCAGAGGAACTTTGGGTAACTGTCCAGGCAGCCAAATGTCTCTGTTGTTAGGTTACATCCTTATGGATCTTTGATGAAGTTGAAGACTTGATAGTTAAAGTTGTAGTTTTCCTTAGTTATGACAGAAAGTAAGTTAGGTATGAAACTTTGAATTCACTAAGATAGGATAGATAATGCATTATTTTCTCTGAATATGCTAACTACAAATGGACAGAATACTGTAAAATTAATTCTTACCTGACAACTGTTTTTGTTATATGTAGTTATACTATGTTAAAGTTAAAACCTTTCTTTTTATTTAGACTAAAAGGGGGAAATGTAGAATATTATTTTAAGGTGTGTTACTCTTGCTTATGTTACATTTGTTTAACTCTGTGAAGCTGTGTTGCTTTGGCTGTATAAAACACCTGATGGTCTAATAAAGAACTGAACAGCCAATAGCAAGGCAGGAGAAAGGACAGACAGGGTTGGCAGGCAGAAAGGATAAATAGGAGAAATCTGGAAGGAGAAGGAAGAAGCCAGAGAAGGAGGAAGACTCCAGGGGCCAGCCATCCAGCTACACAGCAAGCCATGGAGTAAGAGTAAGATTTACAGAAGTAAGAGAACAGAAAAAGACCAGAGGCAAAAGACAGATGGGATAATTTAAAGTTAAGAAAAGCTGGCAAAAAACAAACCAAGCTAAGACCGGGCATTTATAAGTAAGAATAAACCTCCATGTATGACTTATTTGGGAGCTGGGTCACAGGCTCCCCCAAAAGAACAAAAAGAAAATCAAACAACAACAGATTGCTCCATAAAATTGATTCACCCAGAGTGTTTTTCCCCATGTTGTTAACTGTGAATAAGGTGTCTGGGTCTACCTCAACCCAGTGGTAGAGTTGTAGGCTCCATACTCTTTAGGTACTCACCTCATGGATAGTAAACAACATGCTAACAGAGGATTTGTGACAAATGTTTGACTTTGATTGTTCTCTGGTGCCAAGACAATGACAACAGACCAGGAATATACTCCTGGCAAACTTAGGTCCACATTTAATACTGAAATAGTAGAAGTGATGACTGTTATCACTAAGATCAATGGTAAGTTTCTTTCATTTCCAAATAGTTTATTAACAGTCAAAAAAAATTTTTCTAGGGCCAGTAAACTGGTTCAGTAGGAAAAGGCACTTGCATGCAGATGTGATGACCTGAGTTAAGTCTCTGGATCACAAAGGTACAAGGAGAGAACTGACTCCCAAGAAATGTTCTATGATTTCTCTATTGAACCATGGCCCATATACACCTGCACTCACACACATACATGCATATGCAAACACACACAGACTCCTTCAAACAACAAAAACTAAACTAAAATTTAAAATTAAAGGTTTTTTCCTAAGTCATATAAGAAACACAAAGCAAAAGTCAACAAATATAGCAAAAATGGTGGATGAAAACACGCAGAAACAGACAGAGTCTATTATAAGAGCAACAGAAATTGAAACTCCAATAAAGCTAGAAAGCAAGGGAATCAAAGTCACAATGCAGGAATAAGGAAATACCTCAGTTGGTAAAGTACATGCAATGCAAGTCTGAGGACCAGTTTTCAATCACCAGCCCACATATACAAAGTAGGACATAGCAGTATGTGCCTGTAATAAATTTAAATTAAATCAAACGAAACTGTAGTCTGGCCTTACAGAGCCAGATAGATAGAAGTAGGAGGATCTCTAGGGCTGGCTGGCTGGGGCATCTAGCTAGATCAGCAAGATTTAATTTCAGGAACAGAGCCTGTCTTTCAAAATAAGGTGGAAATGAAATTAGGAAGAAACTCAGCACTGCCCTTTGGTCTCCACATACGCTGGAACACATACAAATGTGCATCTGAACACACATGTGTACACACTCAAACCCACAATGCAATATCACTTCATGCCAGTGAGGACTGCTATTATTACAAAGACAGATAGTATGGATGAGTAAAAAAGGGAACTGTTTGCACATGGTTGAGGAATGTGAATTTGATAGTAATTGTGAAAAACAGTACTGATGTTCCTAAAAATATATAAATACCACATGATGCAACAAAACACTACTAGGTATGCATCCAAAGAAAATGAAATCAGCCTATGAATATATGTTCACACTCTCTGGTTACTGTAGCACTATTCAAAATAGTCAAGAATATTGAAACAACTTATGTGACCAATACATTAGTAGATAAGGAAAATAAGACAAATATACAAAATAGGACTATTCAACCATAATGAAAAATGAAATCATCCTATTTGCAATAATAGAGGCAGAACTGGAGACCTTTATGTAAAAAGAATTAAGTCTGACACAGAAAGACAAATGCTATGTAATATCACTCATAGGTCAAATGTAAAATAGTTGACCTCATAGAAGCTGAGATAGAATAGTGATTACAAGGGGGTGGGGAGAGGAAACATAGAAGTTTTGGTGTGCTTTTGCACAGTACAGCCACTATAAATGGTAATAATGCACCACACATTTAGAAAACATCTAGATAAAAGGATTTTGAATGTATCTACCACAAATGAAAGATCAATGTTTGAGGCCACAGATATAATTATTTTGATTTGAACACCACACTGAACACTGACTTGAGTTTGGTGCCTAGAATTCATAAGGTAAAAGAGGAATTATTACATAGTACTTCATAAATGTACTTTTTATGTGTGATACTCCCAAAAAGTATATTTGGCTGGGTATGTGGCAGACATCAATAATCCCAGTACTTCAGCTGCACAGAAAGAAGATGATTAGTTCAAGGTCAGCCTGGTCTAGATAGTGAGTTCCAGGCCAATCAGTGCTAAAAAATGAGATTTTGCCTCAAAAAGTCAGACTACAAATTAATTTAATTTAAATTTATAAAATAATAAGACCAACACTGCCCAGCTAGATGAGGGTGTTTTAGTGGCTCTTTTGCACTGTGTAAAGAAAATTCTCACTTCAAAGCATGCATATTTATTAACATAGTTGCCACTCTATGCAGGTGAGATCCACAGCAACCTGTTGGTTACTCAAAGTCCAAAACAGGAAAGCACTACATGCACATAAGACCATTTGAAGTTTATGGTCACAGACATAGTAAATGTAACGTGCTGCAGAACCGAGCTTTATGGTATCAAGAGGATGAGGTGACTGCTAATTCCTGTAAAGGAAATGACTGACCTGCTTTGATTCTGTGAAAAGGAAGGAAACAAAACTGCACTCATGCAGGATCAGCAGGATCTGTGCTTGGTTCTTTTGTCCATGGAAATTTAACCCATGACAGAAGAAAATGAGGAGGGGATGCACAGTCAGGCTAGTAAAGGCTTTTCTGGTTCTATCAGAAGTCAAGACATCAAATATTAGATCCTAATTTTAGGCCTTTGTACTACAACTGGACACAAGATTTAGCTTTGAAAAAATATACATTTACCAGCAGAAGTCAAATGATGAAGTTTTAAAATACATATCATTTGCAGTGACATCAAAAATAAGAAATTTGGGCAAGCAAGATGGCTCAGCAAGTAAAGGTGCTTGCTCCTAAGCTTGATGACCTGAATCCAATTCCAGGAACCAACATGATAGAAGGAGAGATTGTCTTTCTTAAAGTCATCCTCTCACCTCCACAAGTATATCATAGCACACACACACACACACACACACACACACACACACACACTCACACACACCCCAAAATTTTAAAATGTAAAAATGTCAGCAAGCACTTACTAATAAGCATAATGAACAATATGCAAAATCCTACACATAAAACTATAAAATATTATGAAAGACAGACCAAGGCTAAGAATAGCAGTACATCCTTATATTTGCAACATTAAAAAAAGAATAAGACAGGAAGAAGGTGTTTTGGAGGTCAGGAAGGCATGTATAGCATGTTCAAGTCTAGGGTAAATGATGAATATTTTTTCTCAAAAAACCCAAAATTAATTATTATTGAAGTGTTACTCTGTTAATGAATAAAGTTTTACTATGATACTGGCACTTGTCTCCCACAAAGTAATCCCAATAAAAGTCCTAGTAAATATTTTTGTGGAATTGGAAAACTAGTACTCAAGAAGAAACAGAACAAAGCTGGACTTCACACAATCAGATATCCAAACTCATAAAACTATAGTTATTAAGACAGTGTGCAGCCGGGTGGTGGTGGCGCATGCCTTTAATCCCAGCACTCGGGAGGCAGAGGCAGGCGGATCTCTGTGAGTTTGAGGCCAGCCTGGGCTACAGAGTGAGTTCCAGGATAGGCTCCAAAGTTGCGCAGAGAAACCCTGTCTCAAAAACAAAACAAAACAAAACAGACAGTGTGCTATTGTTAAGAATGCTAAAATACACCAACATATTTGAAGAGTCCAAAATAGATACTCATTTCTTAATTGTGCACATGCACACACGGACACATACACACAGAGAGAGACAGAGAAACATGAGAATCAAGGGGGAAACAAGCGGCTTTATGAGAGACACAAGTCAATTCTAGTTGTAATCTAGGTCTAAATATAAAATAGAGGAAGTACATTAAATAAATCTACATGACCTGGAATAAGAAAAGATATTCTGTTAATCATTTTTTGCATCATATTACAAATTTAAAAAATACTTGAGAAAATCAACTTAAAGGATGATTAGATCTATTTCAGCCCAAGATTTGAAGTTTACTACCATAGTTATTTTATTTCATTATGTCTGGTCCTGAGATGAGGCAGAAGTTCACAGTGAAGAACATGTAGTAAATGGAAGTTTCTAATCACATAGTAACCAGAGAGCAGGGGAAAAGGGCAACAGGGGAGTCCTCAATCATGTCTGTAAAGCCAGGAGTCCCAGTCTACCAAGATTTCCATCATCTTCCAATAGTAAGTACATTAAGTTGTGATTTCATCAGTAGACTAATCCACTGATGAGGATTCATGAGGATTCATGACTTCCCAAAGACTTCAGCTCTGAATACTACTACAGTGGTGTCTTAGTTACTGTTTCTATTGCTATGAAGAGACACTATGACCAAGACCACTCTTATAAAAGAGCCGGGCAACGGTGGCACACACCTTTAATCCCAGCACTCGGGAGGCAGAGCCAGGCAGATCTTTGTGAGTTCGAGGCCAGCCTGGTCTACAGAGTGAGATCCAGGAAAGGCGCAAAGCTACACAGAGAAACCCTGTCTCGAAAAAAAGAAAGAAAAAGAAAAGAAAAAGAAAGCATTCAATTAGGGGCTTCTACAGTTTTAGAGAGTTAGTCCATGATCATCATATAGAGAAACAGACAGAAATGGTGCTGCAGCATGCCTGAGAGCTTTCCATCCTGATCAGAAGGTAACAGGTAAGTAAAGAAAGAGACACTGGGCTCAGCATACACTTTTGAAACCTCAAAGCCCACCCCCATGGGCACACGTCCTCCAACAAGAATACATCTACTCCAACAAGGCCACATCTCCTAATCCTTCTCAAAAATCAAAATTATAAAGATATCAGAAAGGGACAAGCTGAAAAGACTAGTAATACTAGATGCAAGCATCCATGTAGAGTAACTAGAACTCTTACAATGTGCTGATGGAAATGTTAAATGTTATAAATCTTTGTGAAAAATTATGAGCTATTTACACAAAGTTAAATATACATTTACCATGTGACTCTAACATCTGCTCCAAGGTATTTACTTGAAAACAAAAACATATTTGCATTAAAATAATTGCATATGAATGTTTATTGCTGTTCTATTTTTTGACAGCCAAATGCACAATCGACTACAAAGACCTCTAGGCAATGCACAAATGAACAACTAATTGTGTGTCTGCTGTATTTTCAATCTGAAATGTTTCCCAGTTTAAAAACTTGCTTCCCAGCTTGGCACCATTAATAGTAGAAACTTTAGAAGGTGGAGTTTAGGCGAGATGTTTGCTTGTTGGAGTGGGGGCATACTGTTAAAGGGCATTATGGGATTCAGTTTCTTAATTTAATTAATTAATTTCTTAATTTTTTATTTTATACCCTGCCATTAGGTGAATGGATTCTTTTCTCTCATGTGTTATTGTCATGAGGTGCTACCACAAGTTGATATCAAGGTGCCAGTCATGGATGGAAACCTCAAAATAGTGAGCCCAAATCAACCTTTATAAGTAGAACGTCTCCAGGATTTTCTTACAACAAAGAAAACTGACTAACAGCATACGAGCAATGGAAGACTAATTAAAAGTAAAAAAGAAAATTGCTTATACATGTGACAATGTAGATGAATCTCTAAATCAGTAAGAAAGCTTACAGTGACCAGATCTAATAGACTGTGTGGCCAAACAGTGAACTATAACAACTTTTGGAAAAAGAAGAAATAAAAGGATTGGTATATAGATTCATGAATGCCATTGATTAGCGAGGGTATAAGAATTTGAGTGCAACCAATCATAAGGAAACCTTTGAAATTATGAAAATAAATGTATCCTGATTGTGATGGCATTTACATGACTGGAAAAAAATTTGAAGGGAGGGTTTTAAGACTACGGAACCAAGGCTGCTGGTTAAAGACTCAAGGTCACCTTCTTGCCTCAGTCTCCCAAGTGCCAAGATTACAAGAATGCACTAATTTGCCTAGCAATGGGTGGAAGTATTTTAAGCCTTAACTAAATGTACTTTGTTTGCAAAGGGATGAGGAATAAATTTTATTAAGCTAATTTTTAAAGGCAAATGACAAAGCATTAAAGAAGATTAAAGTCACTAATGAAAATTTAATATTAAATGCTCTTTAATTAACAGTAAAATGTTCAATGCAAGAGAATAAAATATATTTCAATAATAAAAATATAATCATGACTGACAAAGATACTTTTAAGTACAAAAGGGTGCACACCTGCCCCACAGCTGCTCAGAAGACTAGCGCCCAGGAGTTCAGAACCAGCTTCTGAAATACTGCAAACCTCGGCCCTTTAAATAGACATAATTAAGGAACTAAAAAGGTCAAAGAAAAATCGTAGAAAAAATTATTATAAATCATAACTAGATGGGAACAGCATGAAAAATTATCTTCTCTGTAAAGGAAACTGTCAAACATAAGAATCAGCATTTTCAGAACTTTTGCAAAATAAGGAAAGATTTTTCAAGTTGGTTCTTGTGAAAAGTATTTTCACTTACAGTGTTTCTATCCCTTTCTTTCTAGTTCTGATACCCTTGAAGATTAATAGCTAGCTGTCATGTGAGAAAGCAGCAGCCTGGCAAGCATTGGAAAGACAGCATAGAATGTAAACTACTTCAAAGCCCCATTCCCAGAGAAACGCCATGGCTTTACATGACTGCTAGTTCTCCAGAACACTCAATTGAAAACTCTATTTTTTGGACAAGATTCAGGGCTTGCCCAAAGCTAAAAAAGACTTTTCCCCCAAGGAAGTCTAATGAAAGCATCCAGGGGTAGTTTGAATTTTAGGCTGTCTGAGGAGGTTGAGAAGTGTTGGCAAGAACGTTAAGCTGAAAAACCAAAAACCTAAAAAGGACAATCTGAGGAATGAGATATATATATTCTTCGGAGTTGAGAAAGCCACTAGCAAGACTCAAGCAGTGTTGTCTGTTGTCTGCCTAAGTATTTGAGTTTTCCACCAAATTGCATACAGAGATTCTCAGTAATAACTGGCAGAATAATTGGTTTCAGGAACTTAAGAAAATTTCTTCATTTTGTCAGTTTATAGCTCAGTGAGAGGAGACATCAGAGATCACACACAGCAAAGAATACATACTCTACATCAATAATCAACAACAACATTAAAAATAAAAACCAACAAATGTTAGGGCTGGGCAACCATCTAACTTCTGGTGCTGACACATTAATTAATATTATTTAAAGTGTCCAGTCTGGGACTGATAATATGTGAGATATTCAAAGAAACAACAACAAAAGATGTATAGCACATACACAAGAAAAAAGAAATTATGGAAACTATTCCTAGAAAAGCTCAATGTTAGGCATACTGGATAAAAATTTTACAATAACCATTTCAAATACAGTCAAAGAATTCAAGGATATTGTGGTCCAAAAATTAGATATAAATTATCTTAAGGAAATTAAGAAAAAGACACCTAAAAGCGGGGCAGCAGTGGTGCATGTCTTTAATCCCAGCACTCAGGAGGCAGAACCAGGCAGAAAACTCTGTGAGTTCAAGGCCAGCCTGGTATACACAGCGAGATCCAGGACAGGCACCAAAACTACACTGAGAAACACTGTCTTGAATAAACCAGAAGAAAAAGAAAAAAAAAAGAGAGAGAGAGAGAGAGGGCTCTTAAAGAAATTAAGCAATAGGAAAATTCAATACTCCAAATGAAAAAGCTACAAAAGTTAGCACAACAGCAGATGTGAGCTACCAAAGAGTAAACAAAAATGTAAGATAACACAGGAAGACACACTTTTCTGTTTCACAACTTGCTACAAACCTACACAGATTAACACAATGTGGTATTGTACAGCCTCTTATTCCATGGATATGGTTGGCAAAACAGAAAAAAAATCTTACATTAAGATCTGCTAATTTTCCACAAACATTCAAGATAATTCAATGGGGAGGAAGAATAGTCTTAACAACAAATGATGCTATGAATATGGTTTCAACAAGGAAAAGAAGAAAATTCTACCTTCATACACAAAACACTAAGTCAAAATCAGTTAATGACCTCACACCAGAGCCAACAAATAAGTCTCTTAAAAGAAAGTATTAAATTTAAACTCTGTGATCTTAAATATGACACTAAATTCTCAAGTAATACATGATTGATGATGAATTGATTTTATCAACATTGAAGATGTTTCTGCTCCAGAAGACATTATTGAGAAAGTAAAGTGAAAGCCCATAGAGAAAGAAAGTTTTGATCAATAGTACGTATTTTGTTTGACCATCTGTTTTCAGTGCCCGTGGGCATATAATTAGAAACCTGTAAACAAAGTTTACAGCTTTATAACAAAATGAAATTTCTCTTAATTTAAAAATGGGCAAAGAACTCAATTAGACATTTTACAAAGAAGATATAGAATAGTCTAACAAGAACATGAGGAAATGTGCAACATTATTAAACATTGGAAAATGCAAATTAAAACACAAATAATTCCATACTCACTAAGGCTATATCCATTTAAAAGGCAACATACAGCAATTACTAGTAAGGATTTGATACAGTTAAAACTTTGGGGAGATTTTATATATGAGTACTATGTTTGCATCATTTCTCACTCTACTCCCTCTTTTCCATTCCCCAACTCTATACACATTGTCAGTGAGAATATAAAAGAATTCAATGGTTTCTCAGAAAAAAACAGTTATCACATGACTTAGTAATTGTAGTCTTAGCACTACCAACAAGCATTCAAGTGACAACTTGTTTATAGAAAGCAGTTATTTCTAATAAATAATGACTGGAAAGGACTCAAATGTTCATCAATTGTGAAACAAAATGTAGCAAACACATACAATGTAGACAAGTGTCATGATTACACACAGATAAAGTAGTAAATAGCAGGTTTGAGAGAGACCTCAGTACCAAAGAGCACTAGCTACTATTCCAGAGGACCAGACTTTGATTCCCAGCACCAACATGGAGGTTCACAACCATCAGCATCTCCAGTCTCAGGGATATAACAACCTCTTTTGGCCTCCAAGAACACAAGACACCTACTTAGTGCACATACACACATGCAGACAAAAGGCCTCCTCACATAATACAAACAAATACATAAAATTTGTAAAAAAAAAAAAAAACAAAAAAAAACCCCAGAAAATAGTGACACATAAATGCAAAAATACATTACTAGAGTCAGATTTATCTTAGCAAAGCAAAGCTGGCTTAATATGAGCAAACACATAAATGTAATTCATCCTTTTGATACATTAAAGACAAAATACCCTTCATAATCATTTCATCAGATATAACTTATTTAAAATCTTACTGAGGAAAGAGGATGCTCAGGAGACTTCAACCCTGCACAAAAAACTACATGCAACCAAAGAACGCTGAAATCAGGAGAAATAGTCTTGCCCAGGGAAAAGCATGCCATTTGTCTATCTAATAACAAATGGCCAGCCCTGAAAACATACACACTAGTAACATTATACAGACTGAGAAGACTGTATTTAGAAATATATATGTATAGACATGTATGTATACAGATATGCATGTAAACAAGGCTATGAACTTGAGAGAGAGCAAGGAGGGGATTTGGAAGAAGGATGAGAAGGAGAAATGATGTAATTATATACCAATATCCAAAAAAAAGAATAATTTTTAAAATCTTAACAAATGAGGAAATTTTATTGTTATTATTATTATTATGAAGAAATGTTCTATTTATTTTACATACCAACCACAGATCTCCCCTTCTCCCTTATAGCTGAAAGTTTTCCTGTTCAGACCCAAGTAAACACAGAGACTTATGTTAATTAAAACTGCTCAGCCATTGGCTCAAGCTTATTAATAACTAGCTCTTACATTTAAACTCAGTCCATTTCTGTTACTCTATATGTTGCAACGTGTTCTGTGGCTTTACCTGTGTGCCATTACATGCTACTCCCTGGAGAGCAGGCGGGTGATTCCTGACTCAGCCTTCCTCTTCCCAGAATTCTCCTTGTCTGCTTATCTCGCCTATACTTCCTGCCTGGCTACTGGCCAATCAGAGTTTTTTTAAACCAGTGTACAAAAGCATTATCCCACAGCATTGCCCCTTTTCTGCCTAAACAAAAAGGAAGGTTTTAACTTTAACAAGTAAAACTATATATAATAGAACAGTTATCAAGCAAGAATTACAGTTATAAAGCTAGTCTATTTATATTTGGCAAAATTAAAGAAAATATTCTATCTATCCAACATTTGTGAGTCTAAAGTTTCATATCTAATTTATCTTTTATCATAAACAAGGAAAACTATAACTATCTAGATTTAACTTCATCAAAGACACCAGAAGAATATAATATTACCTAAGTAAACAGGAAGAACGTGGAGTAAGTGCAGAAACTATAAATGTCAAGTGGTAGCATAGAGGGGAAGGGCATGGGAAGGAGCCCTAGAGTGAAGAATAACAATATACAAATGATGTGAGGGGAAATAGTGAAAACAGGGGAGGTTTTCATTGGAATGGAGAGAAGGTGGTCAATACAAAAGGGGATGGAGGGGAAGAGGTGGAAATAACAGTAAGGATGCTTGAAAAAAGCCATAGTGATTGTGCTGGCTAGTTTTGTGTCAACTTTACACAAACTGGCATCATCTGAGTGGAGGGAGCCTCAACTGAGAAAATGCCTCCCTAAGATTGGGCTGTAGGCAAGCCTGTAGGGCATTTTCTTAGTTAGTGATTGGTGGGTATGGCCCAGCAAACTGTGGGTGGTGCAATCCCTGGGCTGGTGGTCCTGGGTTCTATAAGAAGGCAGGCTGAGTAAGCCACGGGGAGCAAGCTAGTAAGAAGTACTCCTTCATGGCCTCTGCATCAGCTCCTGCCTCCAGGTTCTGTCCTGACTTCCTTCAATGATGAACAGTGATATGGAAGTGTAAGCCAAATAAACCCTTTCCTCCTCAACTTGTTTTTGGGTCGTGGTGCTTCATCACAACAACAGAAACCCTAACTAAGACAATGATTATTTATCTAAAATCACGTGTGTGTGTGTGTGTGTGTGTGTGTGTGTGTGTGTGAGTGTGTGTGTATACATAAGTACTTTAAATGAAAATTTCCACAGCTGAGCTGTCAATGTTTCTGCAAAAAGCCATAGACTGTCTAGAAAAATCCCCAGTACCAGTGATGAAACACTCCCTTTTGAGTTGTTGGTAAGGGGAGTTTGAGAGTCCCAAAACAATATGAGATATTGACATTGCCCTTGGCTGTCTCACAGAAGTTGAAGGTAAGTCTCTCTTGCTGAAAATACCATGTATTTCAAACACAGGACTGGAAGGATCCAAGCTGGATCTGGCCTGAAAGTCTGCACGCTGAGGACTAGTTTTCATTGTACTGGGTGCTGTGCAAGCAGCCAAGGGAAGGAAACAACAACCACACCTACCCAACTGTGACACCAAAGTACCACAATGAAGAGCTTGGCAAAATATTGCTAAGTATATATTGTGGAATAATTGTTTTGTACACTGTGAAGATGTGTCTTTGTCAAGTCGCCTTCTGATTGCTTTAATAAAGAGCTGAATGGCCAATAGCTAGGCAGAAAGAGGTCAGACAGGACTTCTGGGCAGAAAGAGAGGAAGAGAGATGAATCTAGGTGTGTGCCAGACACCAGGGGACATGGAGAGGAAACAGAAGGTGCAAGATGGAAGAGAGGTAAAAAGCCATGAAGCAAAACAAAGATTGATATAAATGGGTTAATTTAAGTTATAAGAGTTAGTGGGACAAGCCTAAACTATAGGCTGGGCTTTTCATAATTAATAATATGGCTCCATGTCATTTTTTTTATTGTGAGCTGGAGGCGCAAAGGAAAAAAATCTACCTACAAGTATGCAACAGCAGCGCTTACATCTTGGCCATAACCAACAAAATACTGAGGATAGTACATGTCTTTAATCTCAGCATGCAGGATGCAGAGGCAGGGGGATCTCTGTGAGTTTGAGGCCAGTCTACACAATTGTTTTCAGTCTAGCTAGGTCTAGACTGTAAAACCCTGACTCAAAAAAAGGAGATAATGAAATTGGGCAGTAATTAAAACCATGATTTTTAATGTACCTATTGTCACAAATTGTGTATTGTGGCTCAGTGCTATGCTGGGAAGGATCAAGAAATGAGTGGAATGTCCTAATTGTCTCTTCACTTGTTCACTGGCTCACTTACAAGGTGAGGGGAGCTCTGCAGGCCTTGCTGTTTTCTGCCATGTTTCTTTTTTATTTTAATTTTATATTTACAATTTTTTTTCATTTTACACACCAACCTCTATTCCCCCTCCCTCCCCTTCTACCACTCCCCCCCTACTTCCCCCATCCCACCCCCTGGCAATGCGACCAGGACTTATTCCAGGTATATGAACTGGCTTTATTTTTTGATTTTTAAATTCATTTTACATACCAACCACAGGTCCCCCTCTCATCCCTTCTCTATCTTCCTCCCACCTTTCCACCCCAATCCTCCCCGCTTCTCCTCCTCCAAAAGGGTTAGTCCTTCCATGGGGGGAAAGCAAAGCCTGGTAATTCAGTTGAGGCAGGACCAAGGCCCTCCTCCATGTATCAAGGCTGAGAAAGGTGTCTCACCATAGGTAATGGGCTCCAGAAAGCCAGCTCATGAGCCAGGGATAGATCTTGATCCCATTACCAGGGGCTCCTCAAACAAACCAAACCACATAACTGTTTCCCGAATGCAGAGGGCCTAGTCCAGTCCCAGGCAGGCTCCACAGCTGTCAGTCTAAAGTTTGTGATTTTCCACAAACTTGGTTCAGTTGTCTCTGTAGATTTCCCCTTCATGATCTTGACGCCCCCCCCCCACACACACTTGCTCATATAATCCCTCTTCCCTCTCTTCAACTGGCTCCTGGACTCGGCTTGGCGCTTGGATGTGGATCTCTGCACCTGCATCCATCAGTTACTAGATGAATGCTCTATGATGACAGGGTATTCACCTATATGATTACCAGGATAGGCCAGATCAGGCACTCTCTCTCCACTATTTCTAGTAGTCTACAGAACTTAGATCACGGAAATTAACAGAGAAATCTGTCATTTTATCACAAGCATGAGCTCCTTGTTATGTCCCTCTTTGATAAAGAACAGGCCTAAAACAAAAAAATTCCAGGTTGTTGTATAGTCTAAGGTTTTTATTGTCGCCACGAGAAGGATTTCTGAGATATTTAAAGTTAAAATGCATCTTGCATCTCAGGTTACCCCTCCTATCAGTCTTATCTACAATGTTGTTCAGAGAGAGCACTTAGGAGCCTCACTTCACAGAAGAGACACTAAGTTCAATGACTTGAGAAGAAGGTTTTGTTCTAAGGTGTCCTTTAGAGGTTTTTTAAGTGCTTCTTAAAATAAGAATTATTCTCAAAGCAAATATTGCAAGACAGCTAAGTTATACTTCCTTAAGACAACATATTTTGACATCACTGAAAGTTACAAAGCTGAAGAAAAGCAAACAGCAAGTCAAACTCAACTCAAAATGCTAACAATGCCTATAAGATACAACCTGGAATGAGCTCTAACTACAAATTATACTCCTGAGACCAACACACCATGGAAGACTATTGAACATGAGTTAAGTGCAGAGAGCTACTCTCCAGAATTACTTTTTCAAACATTAAAAAATTAATTGAGCATTATTTTTGGGAGGGAGGAGATGTATGAAGATGGATTAGACGATTCTACACATAGGGAAAACATTCTAATTAAGACACTTTAAAAGCTATTGTAGATGTTTATTTGATACTAGCAACATGGCAAGTTATCATAAAGTATTTCTCTTCATCATAAAATAGTAAGGATTTAAACAATCCAAAGGGAAAAATCGAGAAGCTTTTTAAAAAGATTTTTGAACTGAGCCCCAATTCTTCGAAAAAGGGTCTCCAAAATCTGGAGTAGAATTATCATACTCCATAATG
>CABHPP010109703.1:0-20906 GCA_902168425.1 Peromyscus attwateri
TCTTAACATAGAGAAGAGGCACATTGAGGAAGAAGTTTCTTACATGTCTTAAGATTCCTGTGTAACCCACATTGATTCTTCTCTGATAGTGCTTGCTTTTAGTGTGGATCTAAAAACTCAGGGCCAGGAGCTGGAGAAAGGCTCAATCGTTACAAATGCATACTGCTCTTGCAGAGGATCTGAGTTCATCTCCCAGCACCCTTATTAGGTGGCTCCCAGCCATCTGTAACTCCAGCTGCAGAGAATCTGGTGCCCTCCTCTGGCCTCCAAGGGTACTGCACTCTCATGCACATACCCACAAGCAGATACACATGTATATTTTTTTAAATATATTTTTAAAATAAATCTTTATTTTAAATATATATTTAATAATTTATTTTATATTTATTTTATAAATATATATTTATAATTTATTTTGAATATATATTTAAATATATTTTTAAAAATCCTCAGGGGCATGGGGACTGAAGTGATGGCTCAGTGATTAAGAATACTGGCTGCTCTTCCAAAGGACCCAGGTTCAATTCCCAGCAACCACATGGCAGCTCACAACTGTCTGTAACTCCAGTTCCAGGGGATCTGACATCTTTACACAGACACAACAATGCACAGAAAAAAAAAATAAAAATAAATAAATAATTTTTCTAAAAGTCAAGACACTCTGAGTGTGCTGGTGAAAACCTGCATCTCAGCACTTGGGAAGCAGAGGTAGGAGGATTGCCTTGAGTTTGAGGCTAGCCTGAGCTACATAGCATAATCCTGTCTCACAAAGGAAAGAGAAAGAAAAGGAAAAACAGCAAACAAGCTAGAAGGGCCAAAAACGAAGGCTCTACAAGTTCTAAATGGACCCCGGCTTCTCTTCAGGTGGTAGGACTCTGTCTCCTTTGACTAGATGGGGAGACAACTAGGGGTTCAAACAGGATAGTGCATGAGCGGGCAGCAGCCTTAGCAGATAAGACTGTCCCTGGGAAATCCTACAAGCAGGGATTTCCACAGCCGCGTCTCAGCAGGGGTGGGGACACCAAGTTCCTCTGAAAGTGGAGGAGTCTAGGGTGCCTGGACCTAGTTGACAAGCTATGACCCACACCCTGCCTGACCCCACATGTCTCAGGGACCCCTGCACTCCACCCTGGTGATTGGTTCGCTCTCTGAAGCCTGCCATGGAAATCCTGGTAACCAGACTGAGACTTATTTAAGATTAAGTAAAAGTGTGTTTCCACTCCTCACCCCCACCCCAGCCTTCTCGGCTCTTCCCAGGCAGACCTGAGAACATAGCAGCCAGAACTGGCCCAGGAAGATTGATGCAGAAATGCCCTTTGGGAGAGTGGCCAGGCCAAGTGACACCGCAGAGCCTCCTGTGAGGGGTTCCAGCAGGGACTGGGCTACTGTCTGCTTCAAACACACTCCTCAGATGGAGACCAGGGCTTCTTCCCATTTCATCAGCTTCCTCAGCACAGGCAACACCTGCAGCTGGGCAGCCTCCATCGACTCCCGTGGCAACAGCTGGTGCTAACTAACTGCAGGTGCTAACTGCAGGTGCTAACTAACTGCAGATGCTAACTAACTTCAGGTGCTAACTGCAGGTGCTAACTAACTGCAGGCGCACGGCTTCCCTGTGACAGCTGCATCACACCCTCTCCGCTACACCAGCATTCAGGCCAAGCTTCAGCCCACAGGAGCCTTCCTTCCTCCACAGTTCCGTTATTGAAACCCATCCTCTTCCTTGGTTCCCCCGCCTTTCTCCTCTCTGGCACCCTGTTGTCCTTTTTGGTCTTTTTAGATCTTAAGATGTGGTTAGCATTTTCTTACATACAGTTTTGTCTATTTAATGATGCATGCCTGTGTTCTCAGTTCTTGGAAGGCTGAAGCAGGAGGATCTCTGGAAGTTTGAGGCTAACCTGGTCTACATAATAAGTTCCAGGCCAGCTTGTACTGTAAAGTGCAATCTTGTCTCAAAAACAAAAATCTCTATTTAGTTATGAAGGATATTCTCCTCCCCCTCAGTGGAGACTGAATACCAGCTGTTTCTTCTCCAGAAACAGTTCCACCCATTGCAATGCAGGAAAGCCCCTGGGGACCACACCCAGACCTCGGCTGAATATACCAGCTAACAGGCAGGCAGGGTAGCACAGGCCTGTAGTCCCAGAACCGAGGAGGTAGAGGCAGGACGGTCAGGAGTTCGAGATCATCTTCAGCTCCATGGTGAGCTAGAGGCCTGCCTGGGCTACCTGAGAATGTCTCCAGAACCCCCAAATCTGGGGCTGGGGGCAAAGCTTGCTGACCTGGGTTCCATCTCTGGGACTCATGTGGAGAGAACTGATTGTTCAGAGTTTCCTTGAACAACACACACACACACACACACACGGTTTCTAAAAAAAAAATCTGAGACTTGAGAGATGGCTCAGAGGTTAAGAGCACTGGCTGCTCTTCCAGAGGACCGGCGTTTGGCTCTCAGCACCCACAAGGTGGCTCACAACTGTGGGTAACTCCACTTCCAGGGGATCTGTCGACCTCTTCTGCCCTCCTTGGACACCAGGCACACAAGTGATTTTCATACATGCAAGCACACAAAGTGTTCACACACACACACATAAAATAAAAATAAACATTTAAAAACAAACCCAAAAATCAATCAAACAAACAAAAAGATGTCCACCCAAGGATCCAAGGTACAGTCAGAAGTCAAAACGTAACTAGAGCCGGGAACATTTGACACAGATTGTCGCTTAGTAAGCAATGGGGCTTACCTACAACTATGTAAGGAGAACTCAGAAGCCTTCCCGGGGCTGAGCAAGAGGACCCACGGAAAGCGAGTTTGGAGGACGAAGCCACTCACTTCTGCACCAGACGGCAGGGCAAGCGGCAGGAGCCCCTGGCTGGCAGATGACATCACTTCTATCCTGGGGTCACAGTCTGGGGCGGGTGAGGCAGAAGTCTGGAAGGGAGAGAGGCGGCGGGAAGCCACTTACTGTATGCCAGGCCCAAGGCACTCAGAGTCCCTGTCTGGGCCAGCGCGGAGAGGGAACGTCCTTAGCACGCAGCTGGGACCCAGACCGCTGAACTCTGACAGTTCCAGCCCCAGTAGCCACCAGGAAGCCAGCGTTCTTTCCTGCGGCAGCGTTCCTCCCGCGCCCTCTGCTGGCATAGGTTAGTATTGCGCTGGCTGCAAAAGACAGCTGTTAGAAGATGGATTCGGAGCTGAGAGGCAGCTGGTGGATAGGCACGGATGCCTCGTGCTGAGAGCCGCTGATAATGATGAAAAGCAACGTTTGGAAACACAGAATTAAGAAAATTTGGTGAGAGGCTGGAGAAACGGCTCAGCAGGCAGTTCCTCCACAGGACCCAGGTTTTATTCCCAGCATCCACATGGAGGCTCACAACCACATGTAACTCCAGTTCCAGGGGATTCGACGTCCTCTGCTGGCCCCTACCCGCACTGCCCACAAAACACCCATACACATAAAAATAAAAGATAATCCTTACAGACGGCCTCAGGGGTTACCTTAATCCAGGCAGCCCCTCACAGTTGTGCCCAGGGGTATATCGCCTAGGTGAATTTAGCCCCTGTGGAGTTGGTGGATAAAATCAAGGAGTGAGCCCCTGCAGCGGTGTGCTTCAGACCCTCCTGCGGCCTGCTCTGCAGCCCGGCTGGAGCGGATTCGAACCTGCTCCAGAAATATTAGGAAGACGTAAAATGATGAAATTATTTCATATTATGAAGATATTTGTCCTTGGGATAGGTGGCGTGACCAACGGTGGGGCGACCGCTCTGGGTGAGAACTTGTGGAAACACCTTCCCAATTGCAGCATACTGTCTCAGGATGACTTCCTCAAGCCAGAGTCTGAGACAGACAGAGATGAAAACGGGTCTTTGATGTATGATGTGCTTGAAGCGCTTAACACGGAAAAAAATGATGTCAGCCCTTCTGTAGTGGATGAAACCCCAGGGCGCTCTGTGGGACAGCAGCCGTGGAATTCTCAAGGGGTTCCTATTTTAACTGTTGAAGGTTTCCTCCTCTTTAATGATAACCACCGGGTACCATATGGGACAGAAGCTACTTTCTGACCATTCCATATGAAGAATTAAGAGAAAGAGGAGTACAAGGGTGTGTGACCTCCAGACCCTCCAGGGTTCTTTGATGGCCACGTGTGGCCCATGTAGCCAAAACACAGACAAGAAATGAACAGAGGACCTCTTTTCTCAGGTGTATGACAATGCCAAGCAAGAATTAGAGAAACATAGCCAGGGATGGTGGCGCACGCCTTTAATCCCAGGACTCAGGTGCAGAGGCAGGTGGATCTCTGTGAGTTCGAGGCCAACCTGGTCTACAGGACAGCTAGGGCTGTTACACAGAGAAACACTGTCTCAGAAAACACAAAAACAAGCAAACAAAATTAGTTAAAGAAGCAAAATAGTTTATAACAGCACAAAGATGGAGTGCAGCAAGTTCTGGGATGGATCAGAAACTTGGAGGTAAGTGCTGAAGAATATTAACCAGGATGCAGTCTGTCCTGCTGGACAGGGACAGCTCTTCTGTATCTTTGTTCATTTTTATCACAGTGTATTCTGTTGTGTGTGTTTCTGCGTTTGTGTGTATAGTTGCGTGTTCACATTTGTATGTATATTTGTGTTGTATACACACACTCAAACACTAAGAAATGAGCCTTGTATACTAACTACATGGCATGGTTTTTTTCTAGTTTCATTTTGCTTGTATTGCTTATAACATATAATTTGAAAAATGTTGCTGTCTGCGAACTCATAGCTCCCCGCCTGCAACCAGCAGCGTTACCCAGAGTGATGGTCTCACGCTGGCCGAGTCCGCTGTTCACTGCAGTGCCCAGAGACGCTGTCCTTTGCGGTAGTGGGTTTTCTTCTGCCTGTTGAATACCAGTGTGTCTCTGTGGTGCTATTTTTATATCCATAGAAGGATTTGGTGTGTTTTACGTGGTTTTCTGAAACTAGCACTCAGAATTACAAAATCATAGTTTCTTCCATCCTTTGTAAAACCAGAGTCTTTGAAAAGCACAAGCAGGGAATGGGAACTGTGTAATTTCTTAATGCCTCCTTCAATGCTGAGATTAAAATTATGGGGCCAGGTGGTGATGGTGCATACCTTTAATCCTAGCCCTGTTAAGAAATAAAACAGAAAATTGAGCCTAGAGAGAATGGCTCAGCAGATAAGGGCAACATACTGTTCTTGGAAAGGACCCGGGTTCAGGTCCCAGCGTCCACACTGCAGTTCACAATCATCTATAACTCCAGTTCCAAAGGATCCGACATCTTCTGGATTCCATGAGCACTAGGCATACATGTGGTACATAGACATATATATGTGCAGGCAAAACACTCGTGCACATTAAAAATAAATATTTAAAAAGACACAGAAAAATAAAAACAATGCAAGGGCTTTGGACCTGACTGGTGGTAGCAATGGCCTTCCTGTTGGACTCTGGCCAAGACTGAAGGGACACACAACACATTGAGTCTCAGGGCACAGAGCACAGCGGCTTCTGCATGAGATTTGAAGAACTCTTTTTAGGAATTTATATACATTAAGGCATAAAGAATTGTACTAAATTTTTTTTAAAAAATCAAGGCTGGAGAGATGACTCCGTGGTTAAGAGCACTTGCTGCTCTTGCAGAGAATCCAAGTTCAATTGATTCTCAGCACCCACATCCAACAACTCAAAATCATCCTGAACAACTCCGGCTCCCAGGGATCTGGTGCCCTCTTGTGGCCAGCAGCAGCACCTGCACTTGTATGCACAGACATTTACAAAATTAAAAAGTAAAGCTTTTTAAAAATAAAAATATTTTTCAAAAACTCAATCAGGAAAGATCACCACCCATGAAGACTGGCTCTTCCCTTTGGCTGTGGTGTCTGGACATTCCCACATTCTTGGAGAGTTACAAATGTATCAGGTGGCGCTTCTTAAGGAGCCGTGAGCCTCTCAGCTTCCTGTCCAGTGTTCTGTAGCTTGTCTCCACTCACACTTGCCCTCCTGTCCGGAGCTGAATGCAGTGCAGTCCACACATTTCAGACCATTATGTAGTTTTCAGAATCTTCTCCATGGTTTTTCTGGCCCTCTCCTGATTTCTACTACCCTTCCAGAAACCCAAGACTCAGTGGGCCTTCTGCTAATGGAGCCGCTGTGCTCTGTGCCCTGAGACTCAGTGTGTTGTGTGTCCCCTCAGTCTTGGCCAGAGTCCAACAGGAAGACAGCTGCTCTTGAGACTTGAGACTCTAATGGCTTGGGCTCAAGTTCCCAGAGCTCTGTGCACACAGACAGGCACCTCTCCTCCTCAACTGCATTTTTTTTAATTTACTTCATTTACTCATGAAGTCAACATTGCTTTTTTTTCTTTAGATTTTATTTTTATTTATGTGCATGAGAGGTGGGTATGTGCACATGACTGCAGGTGCCTGTGTAGGCCAGAAGAGGGCATTGTATCCCTTGGAGTTGGAATTATAGGTGGTTGTGAGCTGCCCAGCATGGATGCTGTAAACCAAATCTAGGTCCTCTGGAAGAGAAATAAGCACTCTTAACCACTGAGCTACCTCTCTGTTGTGTTTTCTAGACTCTGCCAGAGGCAGATCAGTCTTCAAAGATGAGAAAACATAGATGAGGCTCTGAAGTCCAGAAGCCCTCCATCAGCCCCTGCCAGGCACAGCGCCCTACTGGGATCTGAGTGAAACGTGAGGGCCCTACACCCCAGCAGAGGCTGTTCCAGAAGGCAGGTGTCTTGACAGTTAGTGAATGCCTCCTGCCAGCAGGGGCATCCCTTCAGCTGAGAGAAATTCCAGAAAGGAATCTGTGCCTGTCAACACTCATGGCAGTGTAGGAAAGGGCTGGTCCTGAAGGCAGGATGTGGGTGGCACGCTAGCCACCTCAGACCCTCTGAGGAAGACCAAGGACATTAAAAAGAGGACCAAGCATGGTGGCGCACGCCTTTAATCCCAGCACTCGGGAGGCAGAGCCAGGCGGATCTCTGTGAGTTCGAGGCCAGCCTGGGCTACAGAGTGAGTTCCAGGACAGGCTCCAAAACTACACAGAGAAACCCTGTCTCAAAAGGAAAGAAAAAAAAAGAAAAGAAAAGAAAAAGAAATACTGACTGGGGCTGGAGAGATGGCTTGTTGGTTAACAGCACTGGCTGCTCTTACAGAGGACCTGGGTTCAGTTCCCAACACCCACATGGCAGCTCACAACCATCTGTGGCTCCAGGGAATCTGATACCCTCTTCTGGTCCCATGGGCACTAGGCACGCATGTGGTACACAGACATGCAGGCAAGTAAAACACACACACACACACACACACACACACACACACACATATATATTTTTGGTTTTTCGAGACAGGATTTCTCTGTGTAGCTTTGCGCCTTGAACTCACAGAAATCCTCCTGCTTCTGCCTCCCAAGTGCTGGGATTAAAGGTGTGCACCACCACCGCCCGGCTTATACACACACATTTTTGAAAGACTAAAAGAAAGAGAAATACCGAAATGAGTGGATGGGAACAGGGGAGTGTGGCTCACTGGTAGATGCTTGTCTGGTGATCGTGAGCCATAGATTCTAGCCATGGCACCAGAGATAACTGTAACAGAAGCAATAATAACAGCAGAGGGAGTAAACTAATCTAAGAAAGCCAGAATACAAATGAGTAGACTGAAGGAGAAGAGAAAGGCCCTCATATTAGAAGTTAAATTTGGCCCCCTAGGCGGCAAGCTCGAAGTAAGCCCACCTAAGAGCTTCCTGTCCACGGGTCACAGCTAAAAAGGGGCACAGAGAAGAGCAAAGTCCCCAGGACCCTGGGCACCATCAACTCAACACTCTGATAGTGGCCAGAAAGGGCAGCAGGAAGAGCAGAAGAAGAGGAAAGAGAAATGGGGAAGGAAATGAACGAGCCAGTGGGTCCCGGAGGCAAAGAGACAATCACCCACCACAGCAGCAGGGGCTGCTGGAGCTGCGCCTCGGGCTTTGGAGGCCAACGCTCACTCTCACTGGGGGAAGGGGTTCGGAGGCAGCGGCAGAGAAGGGGATGTCAGCTGGCTGCGTGACTCGCTAGGCTCAGCCTGGAATCACAGAGTTCCTGCCCCCAAGGGGCTCTGCTGCAGGCTGTGGTGGATGCTGCCACAGGCAGAGCTCCTTCTAACCGTCCATCACTAGAACAGCCCTGGGAAATCAGATGAGGCCAGGAGGCTACAGCTCTACAGAAAGCCAGGCACAGTGGTGCATACTAGTTAGCCCAGTACTGCAGAGGTGGGGGTCGGGGTTCAAGGCCAGCCTCAGCTACCTACTAAGACTGTCTCCGAATACAAAGTCTGCAGGAGTGAAAGGTGAGTTATTGCCAGGCGGTGGTGGCGCACGCCTTTAATCCCAGCACTCAGGAGGCAGAGGCAGGTAGATCTCTGTGAGTTCAAGGCCAGCCTGATCAACAGAGTAAGTTCCAGGATAGCCAGGACTGTTTTGCAGAGAAACCCTGTCTCGAGGGAGGAAAAAAAAAAGTGAAGTATTTTTTCCTCTTTGGGCTAAAGGAGAAGTTTGAAAGAAGCTATTTTATCTTCAAAGAGTAAAAGCGTTGGGTTTTCTTGGGGGAAGGGACAGTGGCAGGGGAATTTAGGCCTCATAGTCACAATGACATTATAGTAAAGAAGCCATGTCCACGAGAGACCTGGAGGAGATCACGAATTCATGAGGGAGAGAAGGGGGAAGGGGAGACCAGCGGCTGGTACATTGAAACGCTGGGCCCACATGCCTTGGCCCTGGATACCCAGACACTGTCAGCCCACGGTGCCATCTTCTACAGACAGAGCCTGCCCTCTAGTGGCGGAGCCCGGGATGACAGGTCCTTTTTTGAAGGATGGGTTACCACACCCTCATACTGAATAGCAGTGGGGAAATTAATGATTATAGCCTTAGCAATGACTGGAGCGTCAGCTGCGCTAAGTGAGTCCTGCGACTCATCATCTCATCCCCGCCAAGAGGATATGACCTACCCTGTTCTACAAATTGTCCCAGCTGCCACCAGCCGACGGCTACAGGTGCGTCCATGCCATGGCCTGCCTGCTCAGGGTCCTGCTGCCTTGGGCTTGGTCCCTTAGTGCTAGCCCCTTTCTTTCTCTCCCATGGAGAGTTCACTCATCACACATGGTCTTGTCTTCTGAGGCCAAAGGGCTACACCACTGAGCGGCAGCGTTGTCCCAAGACTCTCAACCTCCACACCCAGAAAAGAAACTGAGTCGAACTTGGGATTGTTGCTAGGTCTCCAGGGCCTGGCCACTTAATTACCAAGGTAAAATGTTCCTGCCCATAGTCTTGGGTGCAAGCTACCTAGAAAAGGCCGATCTGCCAATCAGACACCCCCAAATGATGACCAAGAAGTCAAAGTCAGAGAGGGGGATAGTTGGGGGGCATCTCAACCTGGTCATCGTAAAGCCCAGGCCTGCAAGAGAGCACAGGATCATTTATATGAGCCTTGTTTTAACATCTAAAGCCAGTACGACACAGCGCTGAGCATCTAGTGTGTTAATGTTGGGTGGCTTCATCCCAACAGTCCTATGACATGGGAGCTCTGATCATCCCCATTTCACAGATAAGGAAACTGAGGTGGAGAGAGCTTATGTCTGGCTCATTAGTTGCATTAGCCAGAGCTATAATTATTCAATGTCATGAGAAAGGTAGCATGAGCGTGGGGAGGTGGCCGGGGTCAGGACACTCACCTGTGAGTCACCTGCGGATACATGGGCTTGTCTGTTTGGTGTTCTGGTCTCATTGTGAACCACTCTGCATGGTCCCTGGAAAAGAACAAAGTTACAAGCTGAAAAGTTCTGGAACACTGCCCCTACCAGAGTAACCATTCATGAACGGACTCTTAAAACAGATCAACTTTCAGTGACCAGAGGCAGGGTCTGCCTGTGTAGGATGCCAGGTTCCCTTGGCCTCTCCGGCCTCTCCCCACTTCAAGCCTTTGAATAGAATGAGGGGGCAGGCCCAACCCGTGGTTTAGATGCCCTTATCTACCTGCTCGTCTCTGTGGTCACTCCAGCCTGCCCAGTAGCTGAAGACATAGCCCCCTGCTCTCTTTTAGTTAGTAGTTACTCTTGAGTTTTTAACAAAGCTATTTTAAGTTAGTATTTGCATGTTTATGTAGATGTGCATGAACATGGAGGCCAGAGGGTTCCTTCTCAGGCACTATCCATCCACCTTGTATTCTGAGACAGTGTCTCTCCTTGGGATCTGGAGCAGGACGGCCAGCCAGTGAGCCCCAGGGACCCCATTACCCCAGCACTGGGGTTTGTAATCATTCTCCATCATACCCAACTTTTTTAAAAAACATTATTTTTATTTATGTATATGAACGTATGTGCACCACATGCATGCCTGGTGCCCGTGGAGGCCAGAAGAAGACACTGGATCTCCTGGAACTTGAGTTAAAGATTGCTATAAGCTGCCATGTGGGTGCTGGAAACCAAATCCAGGTCCTTTGCAGGAACAAGTGCTCTTACCTGCTGAGCCATGTCTCCAGCCCCAACACCCAGCTTTTAATGCATATGCTGGAGATCAAACCCATGCCTGTCAAGCAAGCAGCTTACCAATAAGCCATCTTCCCAGCGCTAACAGTTTTTAAAGCACCAGGGACGATTCAGTTCCTTCAGTCTTCCCTCTGATCCCCTTCCCCTCCTTCTATCCCCAATCCCATACTCCCCTAAGGCTCCCCAGACTTTGTGAACTAGAAACCTCTGGGACTAGAATCTAGTGGGTGGATGGACCAGTTACTAGACAGAGGAAGAGGTGGGTGGATGACAGGAGCCGGGTGCACAGTGATCCCGGTTTTAAGGGCAGGCCATGGGGTAGGTCAGCAGGCGGGTCAGTGGGCAGGTACCTGCAGCATTTACACACTGATTCTTTGACTCACCGAACATTTGGAATGCCATTCCTGATAGCCATGCCTGCCCAAGGTGAGGATAAGGAGCAAAATCAGCCCAGTCCAGAGGGTCAGGTGGCTGCACAGGACTGTCTTTTTGTGTGAGCTCCAGGTCTACAGCCAGCTAGCCTTTAAGCAGGGAGTGGTATGATGGCTAGCTTGGAGGACTGGAGAAGACAGAGCCTGTCTGTGTGAGACAATCAGGAGACTGACTAAGCTCCGGGCAGGAGTCACAAGGATCCCCATGTGAGAAAGAAGGGCATAAACAGGAAACAAATTTAATAATTAGACAAAGACACCTCCCTCATGCATGCACCAGGCCAGGCCCTACCGAAACATCTGAGGAGTCACTTCCTCCCATGACTTGCTCGGCTGGAGTCGGCCCCTGGCAAGCTTCAGGTACCTCAGTTGTCCTGGGTGCACATAGTGCATTGTCCCTACTGAAGATGCTTGAAGCACCCCGATCTACCTCCTCCATCACCCACACTTATTCCCTCCCATCCCCTTCAGGAAATCGTTTGAAAAGGTAAACGTGGGATCAGAAGACGGCTCAGCAGTTGAGAATGGGTAATGCAGAGGACCCCGGGTCAGTTGCAGCACCTAGGTCGGGGGACTCACAACTGCCAATAACTCCAGCTCTCACAGATCCTATGTCCTCTTCTGGCCTCCACAGGCACCTGCATGCGTGTGGTGCACAGACAGACACACACACACAGACATACATGTATACACAAAATATTTTTTTAAAAAAATTTTGAGGAAAGGTCTCACTAGGTAGCCTGGAACTCATATAGATCCACCTGCCTCTGTCTCCTGAGTGCTGGGATTAGAGGTATGCACCATCATGCCTGGCAAAATTTTTAAAGAATCTATAACATATAGATGCATGGGAGGTAGCAGCAGGAGGGCTGGTAGTTAGCAGCCTCACAGCCAGTGGAAGGCCAGTCTGGGTTATGCGATACTCTGCCTCAAAAACAAAAAAGAGAAGTTAAGGAGGATACGATACATATACTTAAGTCAGCACAAAATTCAGTCATTTGAAGTCGTTTGTCTAATTTAAAGGTCGTCAACAACAGATGAGTTAGCTCTTCTTATTTCCGATCCTGAAGACCAAAGTCAAGGCTTCACGCATGCCAGACAAGTGCTCTATCACTGAGCTGTCTCCTTATTTCCCAGGAGAAAAGCACTTGACCACCGACTCCATTCAGATGCCAGTGTCTCCTCTGTGGTGTCAAATCAGTCTCCACCTGAAGAGATGAGTGTCTCATGGAGCCAGAGAGATGGCTCACTCAAGAGTACTTACTGCTCTTGCAGAGGACAGGGGTTTGGCTCCCGGCGCCCATAAGTGACTCACAACCATCGGTAACTCCAGTTCTAAGGGATCTGTCATCTTCCTCTGACTTCTGTGGACACCAGGCACACATGCAGTGCACAGACATACATGCAGGCCAAATACTCAAACACATAAAACAAAAGTTAATTTTTTTTTTTTTTTTTTGGTTTTTCGAGACAGGGTTTCTCTGTGTAGCTTTGTGCCTTTCCTGGAGCTCACTTGGTAGCCCAGGCTGGCCTCAAACTCACAGAGATCCGCCTGGCTCTGCCTCCCGAGTGCTGGGATTAAAGGCGTGCGCCACCAACGCCCGGCAAAAGTTAATTTTTAATGCATAAATAAACCTTAACTAAAAATAAATCCTAAATGGCGGGGTGGGGGGAGGCTTAGAATGCACGGCTCGGGTGATGGCTGGTTTCACCACTCAGGGAAGATCAGGGCAGGACTGGAATGTTCTGTCCTCTCCAGAAAGCAAAGGTGTCTTCAAGAACACCAAAGAAAGTGCTGGAAAGAACAACAGGTCTGAAAGAATCTGCCATTGTTCAAGTGGAGACAGGTCAGCAGGAGAGCCGAGGGGGAGGAATGGTAATCACAGTTAATTAATTGAAGTAAACCGAGGCTCCAAAAGCCCCTGGGATTATAATACTCAAAAGACACTGTTCACACAAAGGACACGGAAGACAGAAGGAAGAGCCGTCTTCAGAACTGACGTGAACAATGAAGACCTGTTGGGTTTTGTCTCCCTGCTAATTGTGTGTCGTAAGTAGAGGGAACACTTATTTCAAGTTCTGCAAACAGAGAAGAAACCTACCTACAGGGAATTTGGAGAAATCCAAGTAACCTTGCTTTTAGTATGAACTTTCATTGAAATACAACCATCTGGCAAGGGCTGGAGAGATGGCTCTGTGGTTAAGAGAACTGGCTGCTTCTACAGAGGACTTGGTTCAGTTCCCAGCACCTACATGGTGGCTACAACTGACTATAACTCTTCTGAACTCCAAGGGATGCAGGTGGTACACAAAATATCCATACACATGAAATAAATAAATCTAACAAATATTTTAAAAAAATTTTTTAAAGATGTCTGACAAATAATATCCAAGGCAAAAATGAAAGAGCAGGCAGCTTCAATAAACAGATACCAAGACGGTAAATTTATACCAAAATCACTCAGGAGAGCTAGCCAAGTCAACTCAATTCCTTATTTCCTACAATATTAAATGATTGTATTTATAGCAAAATACAAACAAGAAATGTATACATAATAATGCTAATTGATCAAGTCAACATTTCGAAGAGGAAATGGATTATAGAATGATAGCCAATGGAGACGTAAATTAAAAATATCTTTCACAAGCTGGGTGATGGTGGCACACGCCTTTAATCCCAGCACTTGGGAGGCAGAGCCAGGCGGATCTCTGTGAGTTTGAGGCCAGCCTGGTCTACAGAGCGAGATCCAGGACAGCGAAAGCTACCAAAGAAACCCTGTCTCAAAAAAACCAAAAAAAAATTTTTTTCTCACATTTATTAATAATGTGATTGTGTGTGTGTGTGTGTGTGTGTGTGTGTGTGTGTGTGTACATTCATGCACTACATCACATGTGTGGAGGGCGGTGCTTTCAGAGTCAGTTTCCTCCTTCCACCATGGGATTGAGTGTGTGTGTGCGCGTGTGTGTGTGTGTGTGTGTGTGTGTGTGTGTGTGTGTGCATTCATGCACTACATCACATGTGTGGAGGGCGGTGCTTTCAGAGTCAGTTCCTCCTTCCACCATGGGATTGAACTCAGTCATCAGGTTCGACTGCAGGAGCCCTTGCCCGACGAGTCATCTTAACTGCCCAAGGGAGACTCTAAAATATTTTATTTTAGCAGGAGAGAGTAGACTGCAAGCTTTGAAAAATCTGTGTGAAAGCTGTGTATCTAAAAAGAATTCTATGATAGCCTGTCATTACAGGTCTTTAATACTAGCCTGTAACAGAGACTGGTGGATCATCACATGTTCAAGGTCAGCCTGGTTGGTCTACATAGCAAGACCCTGACTCAATAATAATCTGACAAGAAAAGAATGGAGTACTGATACACAGAAGACATTGTGCTAACAGTCGATAAAGTCTTGTGTGATTTTACTTACACGAAATGCTTCAGATAGACCAATTCACAGGAACAGAAAGCAGCCTAGAGCTGGGCAAGGGCTGCCCTCAGAGGGCCTGGGCAGATAACAGTGAGTTAAAGACCCCACAGGGTCCCAAATCTGTCTTGTGCTCCCTTGGTCTGCACATTAGTGTCCTCTCAAGGAGCGGTCCAGGGAGCCTGCCTCCGCACTCTCCAGTGTGGGGTCAACTTCAGTGTCAGACGTTTTCACTTACGCGGTGATAACAGCTCCCTCCATCCTCGGTATACCATGAGCTGAATATGTTACAAAGCTACCTCAACTCTCTGGCAGCATGAGGCTTGTCTAGTGACTTCCCTCTTACAGATAGCCAGTCCCAGGTCGCAAAGCCACCAGACACTTTCAGTGCTGAAACCCAGGAAGGCAACTGGCACAGAGGTGGCGAGACAGCAGTCCTTCCTCCACCAGGCCGTTTCCCCCATTGCTCATGCCAGTGGAAGGCCAGCAGTCTGGCTTTGGTATTGCCTATCTATAGACCAGCACCTGTGTCTGTTCCTTTTCCTCAGCTGGGAGGGTAGGCACCCTCTGTCCGCCTCTGTCCGCTGGTTGGCATTCTCCTTTTTCTCTCAAGAGACTTGTGAAGACACCTGGAATGTGTGGCCACACTCTTCCTCACAGGGATGTTTGTGAGGCGCAGGGTGTTGTCTTGGTCGTGAGGGCCTGTTTGGTTCAGGATTGAGGGTGGTAGGTGGATTACAGGAGCTTCGGGTCCCATTTAAATCATACAACTCAGGGAGTTTAGGTGTATTCACAGACTGGCCAATAGGCAAGTCTATGGGACATTTTAATGATTAATGATTGATGTGGGAAGGATCAGCCCATTGTGGGCAGTGCTAGCCCTGCCCAGGTAGGTGGTCCTGGGTTGTATAAGAAATCAAACTTGCCTGGTGGTGGTGGCACATGCCTTTAATTCCAGCATTCGGGAGGCAAAGGTAGGTGGATCTCTGTGAGTTCGAGGCCAGACTGGTCTATAGAGTGAGTTCCAGGACAAGCTCCAAAGCTACACAGAGAAACACTGTCTTGAGAAAAAAGAAAAAAAAAAAAGAAAAAGAAAGAAAGAAAGAAATCAAACTGAGTAAGCCAGGGAGAGCAAGCTAGTGAGCAGCACTCCTCCATGGTTTCTGCTTCAATTCCTGCCTTGACTTTCAGTGATTATCTTAGTTTGGGTTTCTATTGCTGTGGAGAAACATATGACCAAAAAGCAAGTTGGAGAGGAAAGGGTTTATTTGGCTCACACTTCAGCATTGCTGTTCATCACTGAAGAAAGTCAGGACAGGAACTCAAGCAGGGCAGGATCCCGGAGGCAGGAGCTGATGCAGAGGCCATGGAGGGTGCTGTCCACTGGCTTGCTTCCCTGGCTTGCTCAGCCCACAGGGATAGCACCACCCACCATAGGCTGGGCCCTTCCTCATTGATCACTAATTGAGAAATGCATTACAGCTGGATCTCATGGAGGCATTTCCTCAACTGAGGCTCCTTCCTCACTGATGACTCTAGCTTGTGTCAAGTTGACACACAAAACCAGCCACTACAGTGATGAATTGTGATGTAGAAGTATAAGCCAAATAAACTACCTATTACTCCACCTCCAGGGGATCTAACACCCTTTCCGACTTCACTGGGTACCTCATACTTGTGGAGCACATGCATACATGAAGGTAAAACACTCATACACATAAAAAAAAAAAATTTAAGACCACTCTGACATGATTGACCACAGCTACTCAGAGCCCTCTACCATTGCATTCCCAGATTTTAGGAGTCATCAGCAACTCTTGCCAAGGCGAGCTCATCCGCTTCTCTCACTGTTGCCTGTCCTGTGTGTAAAAGCCCTTGGCCCACCCTGTTTGTGCCTCAGTATCTCCCCTGTACAAGGGGCACTTCAGCGCCTTCCTGAGGGGATTTTTGGGAAGATGAGTTGGAAGGATGTGTACACAAACACCTCGCCCATGATCGGGCACACACAATAAAAGTTAGTTGGTATATTTCTGCTAATTGCACTTGTATCTGAACACTCCCTGGATGGGTGAGAAAAATGAGGCTGAAGTCGCCGCCTCTGTCATTCATGGCCTGCGTGAGTTGCTTCATGTCTCCGACTCTTTCCCTATTGGTAAAAAAGAATCGTAAAATACTTTGGTCACAGGTAATAACGAGGGTGAAGTGATGGATGTTGCGTGAGCCAAGACCAGTTTCATGAGGAAGGACACGGCAGCAGTTCTCTGTGGAGACTTGGTGTTAGTCGACAGCTACCATAACACATCTGAGGTAACCAGCTTACAGAGAACAGCTTTATTTGAACTCACAGTTTTGAAGATTGCCCCTGTTGTTTTGTGGCCTGTGGTAAGGCAGTCCATCAGGCAGGAGCATGCTATTGAACCAAACCATTCACCTCACAGAAAACAGGGAGCAAAGAGAGAAAGAGGACAGAGTCCTATGATCTTATGTAACAGGACCCCTCTGCAATGACCTGAGGTTCTCCCTGCTAAGCCTTAGCTCTTAAAATTTCCGCTACCTCCTGAGGGTGCCAGGCTGGAAACCAAGCCTGTGTGTAACACATGGGCCTTTGGAGATCACACTAGTTCAGTGTTGCCTGTGGGTGGGTGAGAATGGGTAGGCGCATGCATGGATAGATGGATGGATGGATGGATAGATGGATGGATGGATAGATGAATAGATGGATGGATGAACTGATGGATAGATAGACAGAGGACTTGCCCACTCATTCAGTATTTGTTGAATGCTTACCCTGGCCCAGACACTGTTCAAGAGGTGCAACAGCGAACATATGAGGTCCTTGTCTCATTGGTACAATTAAAACAGGTCTGTGAGATAGACACATAACTCAAAAATGTGTTTGGGAGTGACTGTAGCAAGGTGGACAACTAGAACAAGAAATGTCGCTTGAAAGCCTGAAATGATCTTGGACCTGTCTAGAAGAAAAGCTAAAAACAGTCCCCTAGTCTTACCCTAGGACTAAGAAAAATCAAGAGTCCAAGGAGGGAAGAGAGTTGAGGGTTGAGGCAATGGGGAAGAGGTGTGGTTGGTGAGGGGAAAGATGGACTTATGAGGAAGTATTCCGACAAGGAATTCTCATCACAGACACCAGGACAGCATGTCCCACTCAGGCAGGCGACTCCCATCCCTCAGGCGCTACCTGCCTCTCTCCTACAAGTTGTCTAGCCTCCTGGAACTGGGGTGATGCCAGGCTGCACAAGGGTACACACACCTGGTCCAGGGAGGGCAAAGTACACAGTAGAGAAAATGCAGTCCTGTCTGTCCCCGCTGACTTCGCCTTTGTAGATAGATACACCCCCCCCCCCCCCCCCCCCCCCCCCCCCCCCCTCCCATCCCCCCCCCCCACCCCCCACCCCCGCTGCCCTCACTCCCGTCCTACAGGGATGCTGAGTTCCCGGGAAAACCAAAGGAAGAGACCACAGCTCAACCAAAGGAAGGGGCTGTGTGAGCTCAGGAGAACAAAGCAAAGGATGCCGTCACAGTGGTTGCTGGCTCGGAGGCTTGGCTTCTCTTTTCTCTCTTCCTCTATCAGGGCTGCTGTTTATTCAGCAGATGTTCAAAGTCTGCGGCTCTCTGCACATAAAGCGCTAAGTGATGCGTGTGAGGGAGGAGATCCATGCACCCTCCATTTCCAAGAAGCTTGACTGTCTGAGCAATAAAAGATAAGCATAGGCCATGGGACCTTCCCTGGCCCTGTGTTCTGTGAATGGAAAGGTTTTTTGTCCCTCCTGGCCTGGTGCCAGCTTGGTGGACCTCCCTCCCTCCCTCCCTCCCGCCTCGGGTGAATTCTCAACTCTTCTACCATCCTTCCTCTCCAGGACCGTTCTGGAACCAGCTCTCCCACCTGGACAGGGGTGAAAGCATGGAGTGGGCCCGTCCTCAAGTACCTGGGTTGTGACCTTTCTCCCCCAAAGATGGGGACAACAAGATGGGCTCTAGCTCTACAGGGGACCCCAGAGAGACATAGGGTGGCTAGAAAATGAGGAAGACCCAGGTGCACGGCCATGACTCCCAGAAACAAAGACACGCAGACACATCCAATTCAAGAACTGCTTGTGTTTATTGGCGACCAGCTTAGGTCAACAGAGGAAGCATGGAAAATGGGTAAACCATGTGACCGAGCCTGACTGAGCTTCTGCTGAGCTTTATAGCCTCACTGCAAACTGAGGTTTGGGAGGCTCCCAGAAGAGCCAGAAGGTCGGGCTCCTGGAGGAAGCGGATTCCGACCAGGAGGGCGGACTCGGGGTGGAAGCGGATTCCGACCAGTAGGAGGTCGGACTCCGGGAGGAAGCGGATTCCGACCAGGAGGAGGGCGGACTCCTGGAGGAAGCTGATTCCAACCATTGGGCCTCCAGCTACCTGCTGGATTCCGACAGTTGGCCCCCCAGCTGCCTACTGGATACCGACAACTGGTCCCCCAGCTTCCTCCAGGATACGGACGATTACCCCCCCAGCTTCCTCCAGGATACGGACGATTGCCCCCCCAGCTTCCTCCAGGATATGGACGATTACCCCCCCAGCTTCCTCCAGGATACGGACGATTACCCCCCCAGCTGCCTCCAGGATAGGGATCATTACCCCCCCAGCCTCCTGCAGGATACCGACTATTGGTCCCCCAACTGGCTACTGGGTACCGACCATTAACCCCCAAGCTGGTACCTGATAATTGACTATTGCTACCCCATATTTTAGAAGGGTAAGGCATGGGCCTTCTTCCCCACCCAGTTCCTGCCCCTCCACCTCCCCAAGATCCAGTGGGACTTAGGATCCCCCAGGGTAAACCAGGCAATAACCTATGGATGAAAAACCAGAATGGGTGCTGGGCAAAGGCTTCTGCCTCAGTTCTCAGTGGACTGGAACCAGGCAGCTGTGTAGGCTCTGAGTCCTCGGGGCCGGAAGCCTCGTATGCAGAGGGAGCCATAGGTAGAGGACTGCCTCTGGAAAAGTATGGCAGGGCTTCTGGCGGCACTTGCTCCAGGTGGTCCTCGGCAGCAACCTCCATCCCTTGCTGAGGGTCCTCAGAGAGCCAGTACTCCATGGGGGACCACCCCCAGATGGGAGGCTGGCTGGGCATCTCAGATTCTCCCTCAGGTAGAGTGCCATCTTCTGGGGATTCGGGAAGCCTGGGAAGAATCCTTGGTAATTCATTATTCACAGGGTCTGGCTTGGGCTGAGGCTGTCCGGAGTTGAAGAGGCTGGTGAAGGAAGGTTTTCCCGAATGTAAGGAGACTTTTTCCTCTGGTGCCTCAATGCTACGTGCAAAGAGGCCTGAAGGAAAAAAGAAGATAAGGCAGTCAGTGGATCAGAGCTGGTACCGCCACTCCTTTGACTCCCTGGCCCCCTTCACGGCAAGCGTCTTCCTGTACTGCCACTTCTCACTTCCCTGGGAACTCAAGTGCACACACTCCTGCGTGTGCACACTCCCGCCTTTACCCAAGGACCCCAGTGCCCTCCATACCTGGCAGATACAGACAGATCAGGAGCAGGCCCAGGGGAGCCCGGCTCCCACCTGCGAAGCCCTGCATCTTGCTCAGCTCCAGCATCTCCCTGGGCTCCAAGACAGCAGGCTTTATCCCATTGGTGGGGTGGGGGAGAGCAGAAACAGGCTGGGCCGGTGGTTGTGGAGACAATAGATCTGCCCATTCCACCCTCATTCTTGATTCGGTCTGTGGCAACAGGTGTCACCTGAATGTCCCAGAGGAACTGGGTGTTCCCTCACCTGGCTCCTTTCCACGTACTCCCTGCCCCTTCCTCACCCAGGTGCCCTGGTCCACAGATCACCCCTGGTTGCCAGCCCTGCCCTGGCTGGCCTTAGGGTGCTGGTGCCTTCACCGTCTCTCAGCATCAGCAGCACTCAGCAGTCTGACTCCTTTGGGATCTAGAGCATTGACTCCAGCATCCTTGCTCATGTATCCCCACATCTCCCGCTGGATTCTGACAAGCTGGTCGTCCTGGGGTGCAAAAGTTCCCCCATCAGAGGTGCTGCTCCTAGGTGAAGCCCTTAGTCTGAAGAAACGGGCTTATTTCCCAGCCTTAGAACGTGATGTGTTAATTTCCCATTGCTCCTGTAACAAAGCCACACAAGTTAACCATTCCCAACACATGCAGTACTGTGGATTTTGTTTTCATTTTGTCTTATTTGGTTTCATTTGCTTGTTTGTTTTCTATTTTGTCTGGGTTTGTTTTTTTGTTTTTTTTTTTTGGTGGGGGGGTGGAGTTGGGGCAGGTTAAGACAGAGTCTCATTATGAGACTGTCCTCAAACTTACAATCCTCCTGCCTCAGCCTCCCAAGTGCTGGGATGACAGGCATGTGCTGTCAAAGCTCTCCTGTAATCAAGCCTGTAAAAGATTTAATTTTTTTATTTTATTTATTTTGTTATTTTATATGTGTGAGTGTTTTGCCTGCCTGCGTGTGTCCTCACCACACACCTGCCTGCGTGTGCACTCACCACACACCTGCCTG
>CABHPP010109703.1:27084-38449 GCA_902168425.1 Peromyscus attwateri
GATGGATGGATGGATGGATGGATGGATGGATGGATGGATGGATGGATGGAGGGGGTGAATGAGAAGTGTGCGGTGATGGATTGGATTTCGCCTTATTTGGCAGATGGGCATAGGCACGATTGACTTGTCCGGGCATCCGAGGTTGAGGAGTGTTTCAAGGACTTCCCATCAGGCAGACAGGGCACCACAGCAGAGGAGGAAAGGGATGGAGTTCACCATTGCCGGCACCAAACAAAGGTGACTGGGCCTCTCAGCATCTTCCACCCTGGAGACGGCGGCTGGCGTGTGTGACTTAAGGCTTGTCAAGTGGCTCTCCTTGCGGCAGAAAAACTTCAGGATCTGCTAACTGGGGCCCCAGAGGCTTCACTTGGGCCAGAATGTCCCGGATGGAACGGCAGGGCACCCTTCCAGGGCTGTTGAGGCCACAGGGCTTGACCACCACGGAGGGAACCAGCTGAGGAGAGCCATTCAGACCTCCATTCAGCGTGGAGGAGGAAACGGAAAGGCAGGGGTAGCCGGGAGAGACAGACTTGCTGCCGCAGGGCTGGAGGACGATTTTGCCGGTGGAGAGGGAGGAGCTTCCCCCGCCGACGGAGCTGATGGAGCCGGTGCCTGGTGGGGAGCAGGGCCCCTGGGAAGCGCCGCCGCAGGGTTGGTAGGAGGTGCTGGAGCTGCCGGAGGTGATCTGGATTCTCGTTCCAGAGCAAGGCCCCTTAGAACCCATGCCACAGGGCTGGACCCCGCCGGTGCCCACGGGCTGGAACACGACGCCCGAGGATGGATAGGCGTTGGCACTGGAAGAGCTGTAGCTGGGGATGATGGGGTTGCTGGAGAAGTACTTCCCCTCAGAGACTGGGGGCCCAGCTGCAAAGGAGGGGGCCCCTGGCGAGCCCCTGACGGGGTTGTCCTTGGTGAAGTAGCCCACGGGGTAGATTTTACCCCCACTGTAGGTCATGCCTGGGGCCAGGTAGCTGTTGGCAGAGCCCCCTACCACCTCGTAGCCGCCGTAGGGTTTCTGGACAGAGGTGATGGGAGGGCAGGGCTTGCCTGCGGGGCCACCGTTGCTGCAGGGCATGCCTTGGAACCCTCCGGGGCCGCCCGAGCCGTGTTGCTCCACCACCACCACTACAGGCCTCTGCCCGCCGGACACGGTGTGGGAGTTGGAGATGTAGGGCCCGGAGTGCGTGATGACAGGCCCCCCGCTGCAGGGAGAGTCGGGCACGTTGGAGCTACAGGGCCTCTGGTTGGAGATGCTGCTAGACACCACAGAGCTGTGGGAAGTGTAAGAGCCTCCAGACTGGAAGCTGCCTGATGGCTGGCTGGAGGATTTGTCATCGGTCGGTAGAGCAGAGCCATGTCCTGGTCCCTCCCGGCTGCTTCCTGAGCTTCCGGATTGAGAGCTGCTGCTGTGGGAACTGCTGCTTACCCATCGGGAGCTGCTGCTTCCGGTCTGAGAATTGCTGCTTCCCGACTGGGAGTTGCTGCTTCCTGACTGCGATCCGCTGCTTCCTGACTGAGAGCCGCTGCTTCCTGACTGCGATCCGCTGCTTCCTGACTGGGAGGAGCCAGACCCAGAGGAATAGCTGATCTGGGACGACCCCGTTCCTGGTTTGAATATCACAGATCCTAAAGAACTTCCCTGGGAGCTGCTGGATCCACCTTGGCTGCTGAAGCTGCTGGATCCACCATGGCTGCTGAAGCTGCTGGATCCACCATGGCTGCTGATGCTCTTGGAGCCAGGCTTTCCAATGAGACAAGGGTCGTTGGGGGAGGTGATCCTCGTGGGGTCCTTACAGGGGTCTGAGAGGGTCCCAATGCTCTTAGCCAAGGTTCCTGGAGGAGAGTAGCGGTTTGTAAGGACTAGATTGGAACAGGGGCTCCCCCCTCCCTATGCATGAACCCCATCCCAGTCGTCTGCCCCGTGTTTCCCAAGAGGAACCCAGGCAAGTTCAGAGTTAGAAAAACGAAGAACTGGATACTGTCTGTGGAGAAAATGAAGGTGGCCGAATCAGGGCAGTTTCATTGTTCTAGCAGAGGGGGTTGAGCGGGCAGGTCAAATGTCTTAAAAAAAAAAAAATGCTAAAACTCTGAAGTGGTAGGCATTGAAGGAGTCCCCTTCCGATAGTGGAGAAGGGAACGGACAGGTCAAACAAGACCGTGAGGAGGCTGGAGCTCTGGGGCAGGGCACTCATAGGTCAGACCATAGAACCAAACAGAAGAACCTAAAAGGCAAAGCGGGTTGGGGGCAGAGGATCGACTTAGCACGCACAAGGCCGTAGACTTGATCGCCCATTACCACCAAAAAGGGGGAGGGCATGCCAAGACAGGAAGGCAAAGAGAAAGCTGGTGCCCGGGTGCCGGCTTACAGAAGAGGACCACACTTCACAGCTGATACTCCAGCTCCCGAGTGAGAGTCCAGACTGGGCAAGGGGTGGGTCAGAGGAGTCCCTGCTTCCTGTCCCAGCTCTGGCCATGCCAGTAAACCTGGGTGGGAGCCAGGATGTGGGGGCACTCACCTGTTGCTTCAGAACCTGCCAGTACCAGTGTGACAGGACACCGCACCCTGAGCCACCCCTGCTCACTGTCCCAGCCCAGGGACAGAGCATGAAACCCTCCTCCCCATGACCATTGCCAGCCTCCCTCTCTCCCCACCCAGCCTCCACGTGTGCCGCTGCCCCCATTCTGCCCCACGTCGTCTTTGGACCTGGACCCACGTCTAACCTCCACCGACTCTCCGCTCCTAACCCCGGGCTCCTCTTGCCTCAGTCTGTCTGCACAGCTCTCACCTCAGTGCCTCCTGCCCACCCCAGCCCCTTCAGAGCCACACATCAGCAAGTGACTGACCTTCTCTGGCTTATATATTCAAAGAGGTAAAGTCTGCCATGCCCTCCCCACAGAGCTACTGTGAAGGCCTTATAATATCATTTCTCTGGACCATGTGTCCAGAAACAGCAAGCTAGACGATAAAGTTCATAATCAAGATCTGCCAGCAGCCAGTCTGCCGTCACCTGCAATGTCCCCAACCTCATCTCAAAAAGAAAAACACCTGGTGTACCCCACAACAAACCCTCCTTTTGCTGTCCCTTCACCCCTCTGCACACGCCACCCAGCCTGGGCTTAAAATCCTGGATGCCCCGCTTCCAACTGCAATCTGAAGCCAGTTTCCTGACCTCTCAGGCCTCGGGATCCTCAGCTGCAGAGTGGGAAGAGCAAATCTTTCACACAGGTCTCAAAATGCTAATGTATTTAAAGTGCTAGCTACAGTGTAGCCTTTAAAAAGGCTCTATGCTGAGCGATGTGGTGGCATATGCCTGCAAATAGTATGCCTGCAATCCTAATTCTCAGGAGGCTGAGTTTGAGGCTAGGCTGGGCTACAAAGCAAGACTTTGTCTCAAAAAATAAATAAATAAGTAAATAAATAAATAATAAATAAAAGCAAAGAGGGATGAGAGTGTAGTAGATCACTTAGCAAGCATGCAACCATGAAGCCTGGGACTTAACTCCCAGTACCTCAGTCAAAATTAAATAAATACATACATAAATAAATAAATAAATGCAAGTTAATTAATACATCTAAAATGTTTGTAAAAGGTAGCTCTGAAAATGGTAGCAACTGTTATTCCTATAAAGTAGCCAGATCATATCTTCCAGTGGGACTACCACCGTTCGTACAGCCATCTAGAACTTCTGAAGCTGTGTCACGGGCATTGTTTAATCTGAGATGGAGACTGGGGCTAGATGACATTAACCTCGTTTCTAGGTTTCAGAAACAAGCTCAGAACATGTACATAGGACTCTAAGGATGGCTCAGAGGCAGAGTGCCTGCCTGCTCAGCCACTGTGGAGCAAAGGAAAAAGAATTTGTGTGCAGTGACCATGCACAGGCAGCCAGGCAAGGATGAGGAGCAGTCCTGGAAAGAAAGGTCAGTCTCCAGAGCCCTGCCTGTGCCCCTCTCCTGGACCCTGGGTGCAGGCACTGGATGCCCCCAGCCTCCCCGACCTAGGGCCTGTGTCCCACGCTGTCCCTCTCCCGAGGCCCCAGACTCCTACCTGGTAGAATGAGACTGGCCAGCAGCAATGCCATCAGCCCGTGCCCTCCCACACGCCCCATCCCGGGTGCCCGAGAGGAGCTCATTGTGCACGGTGTGGCCTCCTGACTGACAGAAGCTCATGGACACCAGGACCTTTATGCTGGGGCTGGACATTCTCCGGGCAGGAGTCACTGTGGGGAGGAGAGGAGGAGGGGTGGAGGGGGAGGCTGCCTCAGGGAGCTTGGTGTGGCAGGAGAGGCTGAAGCAATCGGGTGTCACATGTGCCTACTCAGCAGCAGCCGCGGCCGCAGGAGACCTGAGGCCACTGGGCACTAGCCCCTACCCAGGCTGGCCTTCCCTAGTTCCTCCTTGCCCAATCTAGAACCAGGTGCTCTGCCCTGGTGGGGCCACCCCCTCGAGGGTGGCCACTCTCACCCAGGGACTCAGTCACCCAGCTCTTCCCTCCCTGGCCTGCCCAAGTCTCATCCTCCCAGCCTCCCTCCACTGGAAGAAGAGTGGGCATTTCAGCTTTCCCTCCTGACCCCAAGAAGCACCCTGCCCCTGCTCACCCCCAACTCACCCCACCACGCAGCTTGCTGGGGCTCACATTGTAACCCCTATCTGCCTGTTTCCTTGTGATTCCGGCACTGAGCATTCTCCTCTGCTTCAGATCTGAAGATCCGTCCCCACTGTGGATTCCCTTAGAGCCACTGCCCGAGCACCAGCCTGCCACGGGCCTGTTAAAGTGTCCCATTCCAAGCAAGCCTTTTTCCCTCTCTCAGAAACGACATCCATACATTGAAAACCTGAGGGTTCCTTTCTGGGGGTTCTTGGGGCAGCTGGTGGGGGGCGGGAGGGGCAGTGGTTACCAGAGCTTGGACTAGGGAGAGGCCTGGGTTGGGACCCCTGTCATAGCTGGGCCTCAGTGACTCACAGGCCATTCACAGTTCCTACCCCATGGTAGTGACCCAGACTCAGGAGGATGAGCAAGAGGCCAATGAGGCTAATTGGGAAGGTGGTGGCCAGGCTGCCCATCAGCCGGCTCCTGGGCCTGGATGGACAAACAGAAAGTATCAGAGGTTTGTGCCTGAGTAGGATAAGAAGGGCCAAACCAGCTCCCGAGTCCCTGAAGGAAGGAGGGTCAGAACCCTGGGACCCACCGAGAGGGAGGTGGTTTCTCCTGCACTAACGTCCCTCCCTCCTGCTGCAGCCCAGGCCCCACCCCAGCCGATTGCTCACTAGTGCTGTGGGAGTATCAGTATCGGAGGAAGGGCCCTCAGTGAGTTTGCCCTCACTTGGTCCCTCCTCCCCTCACCCAAATTCCTTCCAGATGTCCCTTTCTTCACAAGGGTATCTCTGTCCCTCCAGCCCTTGGGTTGGTCCCTCCCTTTCTCCCTGCCCTGCCCTGAGTTCTGGCCCGTGTTCTCCCAGCTCTCTCCATGGCACACAGGCCACAAGAGCTTAAAATGGGACTGGTGTAACCCACTGAGTCTTTTGTTTTATTTAAGTTTAATTAAGTCTAGACAACCACGTGCAGCTGCCGGCCGCCATCTAGTCCTTCACTTCCTGCTGGTGCCTAGAGGAGGGGCTGGGAAGGAACAAAGGTCCAGGGAGCCCTGCAGGGAGCAGTGACCGGAACACAAGCCTGAGACGGCAGTGGACAGTGACACCAAAACCACGGTGGCTTTAGAACTGAGGTGACAGGGGTTTAAATCCCGCCTAATCCCGGGGCTTCCAGTGATTCACCAAGTCTCTCTGAGCTTCGATTCCTCTCTTCACCTGTAGAGTGGGAGAAGGGTGTGGACCCAGGGCCCTGCACATGCTGGGCTGTGGGTCAGGTGTGATCTCGCACTGAGTTACGTCTCCTTCTCCTGGGACTATCTCTGTAAATTTCTGCTTTGTTTTATGTGTATGTGTGTTTTGCCCACGTGTGTGCAAGTGCAACCCATGCATGTAGTTCCTAAAGCGGCCAGAAGAGGGCATTGGATCCCCTGGAACCCGAGTTAACAGATGTCTGTTAGCCTCCATGGAAGGTGCTGGGAATCAAACCCAGGTCCTCTGGAAGACAGTTAGCTGTCTTAACTACTGAGACATCTCTCCGGCTCCCTGGGATTATTTTAAATATTACCTGCTTTCAAAGGTGTGTAAAGATCAAACAGGAAATTATCAGAAAGAGTAAATTAAATGGGACCAGGGTGTGGTCGCTGCAGGGTGGCTCTCACCTAAGAATTCCCTTTGGAAAGACAAGCCAGACATTCACCCCAAGTCCTCACCCCCGAGACAGGAATACTGGAACCTGGGGTGACTCCCCAACCCCTCCCTAGACTCTCAGGCCCCAGCTAGGACCTGGGGAAGGAGCGGGCTGAGGCAGCAGGAACAAGGCAGGGAAAGGAGCCTTTGTGGTCTGAGAATGTGGGCATCCCCGAATGGGTGGGGAGAAAACAGAGCGCTTTCCAGTATCAGAGCAGGCATCCTCCATCCATCCGTCTTGTTTTCTTCTTCACATTCCTCCCTGCTGCTGTCAGACCTTGGCCAAGACAGCCAGGCTGGAGGAGGCACAGTCTCTCTCGGCCTCCTGCCAGCTTCCAGACACCCACACGGTCACGTTCCTCACCTGGCCTCTCTCCTCCTGTCTTCTCTGTCTACCCTCTTCCCATCCCCCACTGCCCTGCCCACATCTGGGACCTGGAAGCTCCAATCAGCTCTCTGTGCTCTTACTGAAGTCTGTTCCCCCTTACCCAGTTTCCCTCCCTACTGTGTCCATTACCCATGGGCCTGAAATTAATGCACCAAAGGGGCTGGAGAGATGACTCAGGGGTTAAAAGCACTGGCTGCTCTTCTAGAGGACCTTGGTTCGATTCCCAGCACCGACATGGAGGCTCACAGCTGTCTATAACTCCAGTTCCAGGGCAGCCGCTCAGTTCTGGCTTCTTTGGGGCACCCACATGGTGCAGTGATATACACATATAGGCAAAATACCAATACACATTAAATAAATATTGTTTAAATAGTAATAATGCATCTGGAAATTCCAGAAATAAGCAATTCGTTACTTGTAAATAACTTTCAATGTATTATATTGTTATAACTGTCCTGCTTTACTGTTTATCTCTTACTGGGTCTAATTCATGACTTAAACATCATAGTCTATGTATACAAGATGCATCACAACCCAGGCAGGATTTGGGGCTACCTCAGGCATCCTTAGGCTCTTAGGTTGTACCGCTGCCGAGTCTCTCAGAGTCACCGCTAACCTTTCCTGTCAACTCAGACAGTGAAACCCTAAAGTCACTGGGGCTCAGGAGTGGAGGAGACAAGGGAAGCTGGTGAGTTGGCTAGGCTGAGTGTCTGCCCAGCCCAGGGTTTCCTCTGGAGGCTGCTCACATGGCTGTGGGAGATCTGGGCTCTATATATTGGAGAGTGAGTGCCCAGTGCAATACATTGATAGGGTGTGAACTGTGGGTGATAGGCAGCAACCCCCGCCCCCAAAGGAAATCCAAGTTCAAAGGATGAGCCTTTGACAGGTAGAAAGTCCAGGTCACGAGAATAGAACTGCGAGGCCAGCCTGGTCTACAGAGGGAGTTCCAAGACACCCAAGACTACACAGAGAATCCCTGTCTCAAAAAGACAAAAATAAAAATAAAAGGAATGGGAGAAGTCTATTCATTCCAGCAGCCCCGGACTGCACAGCCTTAGGGAGATGTGGATGGGAGGAACAGCCAAGAGGAGGCTGAGGTGAGACAGCCCCCTCACTGGCCCTGCACTGCCACCCGAGCAGAAATTCTAGAATAACAATTCCATGAGGTGGGTGGTCTTAGTCAGCCTGGGGCTTAGGCTGTGGAGAAGGAAACGGAGTGGATGAAGAGAAAAGGCTGAGGGGGCTTATCTGTGTAAGGTTTATCTGAGGCCGCCCAGATAGAAGGGCTCCTCCTTTCTCCCCGAGTTCCAGTCAGAGTCTTCCCTCCTCTGTCCCCTCTTTCTCCATCACCCATCTGCCCAGGTGGACTCATCTCTGGGCACACACCTTCCTCTCCCTCGAGTAGGTGACACTCCTGGCCCACTCCCCCTGGGCATGTCCTCTGAGCGGTTTTTCCTGTAGTGCGGATGGGTGACCCTGAGTCACCCACAGTCTTGACCTGGTGGCTCTCACGACTAAACACAGAGGGACAGGATTTATCTGCATGCTGAGTCCCTGCCAGACCAGGCCCTCTGTGACAGGAAAATGACTCTTAGGTCCTCATCTCTTCTCAGCCTCCCTCCTGGGAGCACTCTGCCCTGTGACTGACAGCCAGCTTCCTTCACTCTCTCCCCACACAGACCCTGCAACATGTTGTCTAGGCTTCTAAACAGAAAACATTTCCCTTGGACCTCAGACTCGGTGACAGTGAGTGACATATGTGTGTGTTCCTGAGTTCCCAGCATTCAGCCTTGGGAGGCACATGGTGATGTGAGGGGTGTGTGTGTGTGTGTGTGTGTGTGTGTGTGTGTGTGTGTGTATGTTATACATGTTCATGTAGGTGTGTTCATATACATGCACATGGAAGCCAATGGTCTACATTGAGTCAATCGCCATCCACCTTTAAAAAAAAATTTACTTATTTATTTATTTGAGTCAAGGTCTCTCAGTTGCCTGGAGCTCACTAACTGGCCAGATTAGCTGGATCCACCTGTCTACACTTCCTCAGCCCTTGGATTATAGGCTTTTATGTAGATGCTGCGGATTCAGACACAGGTCCTTGTGTTTGCCCAGCAAGCATTTTGTTGACTGGGCATCTCCCCAGCCCAGTAGTTGGTGATGTGTTTTTGGAGTGTGGGTTGTGTCCAAGCCACACTGCCTCTTGCTGCTTCCTCAAGAGTACACGGAGCCTCTGTTACACCTCCCTTCCCTTCCTGCCACATGCGAAGTCCCCAGAGGTGCTGAGGAGGACCGCCAGCCCCCCCACTTGCTGGAGAGCAGAGAGCAGGGACCCAGGCCTAGCCACCGACTCCCTGCTGGCTCTCTGTCTGTACCACCCTCATTCCTCCCAGATGACTGACTTCCTTAAGCCTAAGGATTATATTTTTTTCCCCAAGGAATGCAACATGTCTCTATTGACACACAGCAATGCTCACGTGGCTGTGATGAGGAAGTACAGGCTTTCCCCTGGACCATTCATGAAATAGTCAGAGGCTGGGCTGAGGTAGGGCAGTGCCCACTATTGTAAACCCCCAGGGGCTCTGGTGAGCGCCCCCTCCCTGTGTAACATGTTGCCCCCGGTTGGGAGTCACACTCTGAGGGCGGCCTCTGTGCGCCTCCCTCAGAAGGTTCTGTGGTGTGAGCTGTTGTCATATCTACCCTGCTTCTGCTCCTCAGCCCCTACCATCTCTGTTTCCTCCAAGACTGCCTTTGTGAGCGCAGCCTGGAGGGCCTCCATTTCTCACACTGCCCACGCCTGCCTATCCTTTCCTTTGCCCACTGACCCTCTAGGGGACTCAGGGAACACGGTGAGGATTGGGTCAGAGCCAGGCGCGTCCTGAAGTCTGAAAGAGAAAGAATTGGCGAGTGGGGGCCCCACACACCAGGCTGCCTGCACCCGGACTCTCTGAAGGACAGTCATGCTCCCAGAGCTCAGTACCTGGCCCCATTTAAGTGACATCTAATTTAGCCACCACTCCTGCCCTGTGAGGAGACACAGAAAGAGGGTGTGATCAGCTCTCAGGATAACAAAATATTTTTCTCTTGTCTGCTTTGTGGAACAAGTACCAGGGAAGCCTGTGCTCATTGCCTGCCAATTAGCATGCCTATTAAACAGTCATTCTTCCACCGTGCCCATTAATGCTTATTATCGGTCACCCAGAATCGGAGCGCCAATTCCCTCCCCAGCCAGAACGGACACAAGAGAGGCTGGAGGGCAGGAGGGAGGGAGGGTCACAGCACAGTCTGCACGTGGTTTCATGGCCTCCAGGGAGGCTGGAAGGACTGGTACAGAGAGGGACTTGTATGGCATCCCTGTGGGCCATCCCGGGACTCTCAGCTCTTCTGGACAGTCCTCCCTGGGTCTGGTAGGTCAGCTAGCATACCAGGTGAGCAGTAAGGGGGAAAACTGTTGTTGGAGGGACCACTCTCAGGGCTGCACAGCAACCTCCTGTCAGGGAACAAAGTCTGTCCCTGGCCGCTGCAGTATCCAATCAACCTCACAGTCAGGTCCCCAGATTCTCTGTGGCTCCAGGAGATGGAGAATTTCCCCTCTGGAGTCACAAACCTAAGTTCAGAACATCAGCCCACTCCCCGGCCTGGGACTTCACCCTGAAGCTACCGCCTCTCCCAGATGCTCCCATGGTGCCTTGCTCCCTCAGGCCAGTCTGTTTTGTCACCTGCCAGCACCTCAGATGGGTCTTCCATGACTTTTCTACCTAAAAATATGTCAAGACTTGGGAGATGGCTCAACCCGAATTCAATCCCAGCACTCCTACAGGGAGACAGGAGGTAGAGGGGGAGAGTCATCCAGAAGCTTGTTGGCTAGACAGCCTAGAGTATGCTGCTGCGGCAGAAACAAGAGAGACCACGCCTCAACAAGGTGAAAGGAGAGAACATTCTCCTGAAAGGTACCTCTGACCTCCACACACGTTCTGTGGCACACACATAATAAATGATCGTGAAAGTGTGTCCTAGGCACCACATTCCCGCCTCTTCTGAATTGCAGAACTATCTCACTGCTCTGTGTGTGTGTGTGTGTGTGTGTCTGTCTGTCTGTCTGTCTGTCTGACTTTCTCTCTCCTCTGTGTATCTGTGTGTGTGTGTGTGTCTGTCTGTCTGTCTGTCTGACTCTCTCTCTCCTCTGTGTATCTGTGTGTGTGTGTCTGTCTGTCTGTCTGTCTGTCTCTCTCCTCTGTGTATCTGTGTGTGTGTGTCTGTCTGTCTGTCTGTCTGTCTGACTCTTTCTCTCCTCTGTGTGTGTGTGTGTGTGTGTCTGTCTGTCTGTCTGACTCTCTCTCTGACTCTCTCTCTCCTCTGTGTGTGTGTGTGTCTGTGTGTGTGTGTGTGCTCATATGTGCAACTGAACTTCATAGCATCTATCACTACATGATGTCCTGTTACAAATACCTTTATGCATCTGTTGAGCAGTCACATGCCCCACTAGGAGAGCAGGGCCACTCTCAAGCCACTAACAATTGTCGCCAGCTTTAGAGTTGGCTTCTGACGGAATTGAAGTAATGGGTGAGAGTAAGGAATAGTCTGGGAAGATGGCTCAGTGGTTACATCGCTCGGTGCCCAAGTGTGAGGACCTGAGCTCAGATCCTGTTGTGAACACACACACACACACACACACACACACACACACACACACACACACA
>CABHPP010109704.1:0-48216 GCA_902168425.1 Peromyscus attwateri
CCCACCTGGTAAGTTGAGACCGAAGAATGGGGGTGGGTGGGCGGTGAGGGTCTGACAGGCCCCGGGGGCGCGGAGCGGTGCGGATTCAGCCCCTCGCTGTAGTAGTCTCCACGACCCCACAAGCTGGCTGTGTGGTTTGCCCTTCTTATCCCGAAGTGGGAAGGAGGTGCCCTGACCCTTAATCTACTGCCTAAAGGCATTCTGTTCTTCCGCCGAAGGGACTCGAAGGTTTACCGGGTCATACTCATCTGAGAATGAAGGAAGTGAGGCCTCTCCGGGACACTGAGGCCCTTCCCGTTAGAAAGTCTGCCCTGGAGAATCTTTCGATTCTTGTAAGAAGTCCTCACCTTGGTGGCTGCGTGTCTTTTTGCTTCCACCTGTCATCCCGTACACTTCAAACTGTTAACTAAAGCGTGAGCCACACACCCAGTTTTAGTTATAACCAGTTTGACAGCCATGTAATGTAAAATGGACCATCAATACATGGAAATATGTGATTATTTTTATAAATTCTCCAGTGTTCTCTAAGGCTAAATTACGGTGAAATTGACGTTTACATGCCCATTTTACCGTCTGAAAAACAACGGTGGGAGAGAGATGTTAAAACTTTTGCCCAGGGCGGCGGTGAGATGGTTCAGCTGGTAAAGGTGCTTGCTGCTAAGCCAGAGTTCCACCCCTGGTACCCACGTGTTGGAAGGAGAGAACCAATTACCGGAAGTTGTACCCTCACATATACACAAGAATATACACTTATTCTTGCTTTTGTTTTTTGTTTTGTTGTTCATTCAAAGACTCCAGTTTAAATTAAGGTAAAACAGAGGTTTATGAGTCAGGAATGCAGCCTAAAAGCTAAGAGTGCTTGCTGGACATGTGTAAGGTGCTAGATTACATCACCAGAACCGGCAAAGAAAAAAAATGCAGGGCTGTGGGTACAATTCATTGTAGACTGACTGGAAAGCATGCAGGCCTAGGTACAGAAAACTGAATGGTATGAAAAAACACACCAAACAAGGTCTGGCTCCAGGCAATGTTCTCAATATCCAGACTTGTCATTTTTTGTTTGTTGTTTTGTTTTTGGTTTTTCAAGAAAAGGTTTCTCTGTGTATCGCTGGCAGTCCTGGAACTTGTTTTGTAGACCAGGCTGGCCTCAATCTCACAGAGATCCACCTGCCTCTGTCTCCCAAGTGCTAGAATTAATTAAAGGTGTACACCACCATGCCCTGTCCCAGACTTGTGATTTTTAAAAATCATAAAAAAGCTACAATGAAGTTGAATTTAGGTGGATCAGTGCCCTGTCTCTAAGGACATCTCCTAAAAACACTGAGTCAAATTTGTCAACCTTAAGATTCTTAAAAGCCAAAACCAGAATAGTTGCATGAAGAGATCATAATACAAGGGACTATAAATATAACCTCTAGTGGCATCCTAATGGCTTATGAGGACAACTCTGGAAAGAATTTTGTGCCTATTAGTAGGCTTGAATCTTTTTCGAAGCAGGGTCTCCACAGTGTAGTGTAAACTAGCCTTGAACTCAACAATACCTCTTCTGCCTCCCAAGTGCCAGGGAATTGCAGGCCTGAGTTTATATCATCTGCAACTTAAAGGGAGAGATTATCTGCTGTATTTACTTGGCCAACCGAGCAGTGCAACAGTTCGATGAATTTGAATTTCTCTTATATAAATTTCTTTCTTATATCTAGAAGTACAGATATAAAAAAGCAATTTTAAGAACTAGGCTTGGTGGTGGCACACACCTTTAGTCCCAGCACTTGCGAGGCAGAGGCAGGTGATTCTCTTGAGTTTGAGGATAAGTCCCAAGCTAGCCAGGGCTACATAGTGAAACCCTAGCTCAGAAGAAGAAAACTGTAGGTAGAGTTTTTCTGTTCCAACTGCCTGCTCCCAAATAACTGACAGCCACTTCCCAAATACCTGACTTGGAATTAATATAAATTATAAATGCTAGGCCGATAGCTCAAGCTTGTTACTAACTAGCTCTTACAACTTAACCCATTTCTATTAATCTATGTGCTGCCCTGAGACTCGTGGCTTTTACCTCTATCCCATTTTGTGTATCCGACTTGTTCTTCCATCTGGCGGGCAACTCCTCTGACTCCCCCTTCCTCATCCCATCATTCTCAGTTTGGCTTTCCTGCCTAACTTTATCCTGTTCAGCTATTGGCCAGTCAGCTTGTTTATTAAACCAATCATAGCATACATTCACATAATGTACAGAAAGGATTGTTCCACAGCAGAAAAGAAAGGTAATTAAGTGAATACAGAGAAGTTCTGAGTTCTTTAAAAATACTTGGAAGATTATTACACTGAAAAAAAGAAATGTGGGTGTGGTGGTACACACCTTTTGATCCTAGCACTGGTGTTCTCAAGTTTAGTGATACACTCTTATCAGCGTGCAGTTTTTATTAGTGGGTATTTGCCTATTTCCTTCTATCATGCACTTAGTATTTTCCCTAATACTTTGTTTGTTAAACCATCCTTATAACAATAACACTCCACTTTGGTTTCCTTTTAATTTTTGTGGTTTTGTTTTGGGGGCGGGGGTTGCCTACATGTATGTCTGTGCACCCACCAACTGTGTGCCTGGTGCCTGAGGAAGCCAGAGGAGAGCATCAGATCCTCTGGAACTAAAATTACAAATAGTTGTAAGCCACTCTGTGGGTGCTAGCAATCAAACCCAGGTTTGATCAAGAACAGCTCTTAACTGATAAAACCATCTTGTCTATCCAGCCACATTTGGTTCCTTTTTACATACTTCCAAAGTTTTATTTTCTGTATTGCTGTACTGATAAAACATTTTTGGATTGCTTAATAGCAAGCATTCTAGAGCTCTTTTCACTCATTGTTTTCTTTAAGATAGGATCTTAACATGTATATCAGGCTGCCCTTGAACATGGAAGTTCTTCACTCTGCCTTTGATATCTGGGCAGATATCTGTGTCTTATGCTAGTAGATATAGCTCACCCTTGTAAACCTCCTTTCCAGGAGGCAAGAATGGTAAGGAGTTTATTTTTCTGTATACTTTGGAAGAAGAAGAGGTAGGTAATGGAAATTCAAAGACAGTAATTAAAGATTTCTGTTTGACCATTGTAAAATTCTCCTAACATTTCTTTCTAGGGCAGGATCCAATTTTGGGAATCTTTGTGAGAAATGACACTCTGGTCTATGAATAGAAAGCTATAGTATCCTGTAGTTGAGTTGAGGATGTATGTGCAAAGGTTTCTTGTGTCTTGGCAAGACTGTATTCTTTAATAAACATTTTCTTTCAATGTCACAAATACATATTAGACCCTTCTGAGGATTACGCTGTGCTGCTGGGTGCTGTACTATAATGAATAGAACACATTGAATCTTGATCTTTGTGAAGCTTGCAGTCTACCAAGGGAAACATACATGTTTTTTCATATATATTTTAAATGCTGGAAGGTAAAATACAATGATCCTGTAGCTGTTACAGATTTCATGCTATGATTTCCAGTGTGTCAGAAACGTCTGGAAGTCAAGAGAACTATTTAAAGTATGCATATTTCCTAAATCCCAAATTGGGCTGCTGGTTCAAGAAAGTGTCAAATGTTTCATGCTACTGGGCGGCCGTGGCACGCGCCTTTAATCCCAGCACTCAGGAGGTAGAGCCAAGCGGATCTCTGTGAGTTCAAGGCCAGCCTGGGCTACAGAGTGAGATCCAGGACAGGCACCAAAACTACACAGAGAAAGCCTGTCTCGAAAAACATAAAAACAAAAAAATGTTTCATGCTAAACAATGCCTACTTCAGGGATGTTAGGGCTGAGGAGAATTACCTAAGTGGAACTTCACTCCCGGGTTCCATCTGTAAGAAAAACATGGTACTATGAACCCAAACTGCATTTACTACAAAGAGCTCAAACTACTTACCAGTATGATCTTTAAAACAAATGATGGTTTGTTTGTTGTGGAATTTTGAAGTATGATGCTTATAGTTTAAAACAGAGAGTTTTTTTGTAAAGTTTTTAGTCATGCCTTTACATTGTAAAATATTAAGGAAATATGTTATATAGTATGTACATATTCAACACATTTTTCTGAAAACTGGTGTATCCTTTAATTTTGTATATTTACTTACAAGACCTTGATTTTGGAGACTATTTTGTTTCTTTTTTTTTTTCCCCATTAAATGATTTTTTTTCCTTTTATTGAAAACAGATTTTCCCCCATCACATAATATATCCTGAGTATAGTTTCTCCTCCCAGTTCCCATCTGGATCTCCTTGCAAAGGATAATAACAAAATAAAATATAGTAAGATAAAACAAAAACTAACACATCAGAATTTGGCAAAACAAACAGAGACCCACACGTTTACACACTCAGGAACCCCATAAAAACCCTGACCTGGAAGCTGTAATATAGTCAAAGGACCAGGTGCAGACACATGAAGGCCTGCCTGTGCGTGCTGCCTTAGGAGAATTACTTAAATAAATTTATTAGCAGGGCGTGGTGGTGCACTCAGGAGGCAGAGGCAGGTAGATCTCTGTGAGTTCCAGGCCAGCCTGGTCTACAGAGTGAGTTCCAGGACAGCCAGGGCTGTTACACAGAGAAACCCCATCTCAAAACACCCCCACCTCCCAAAGTAAGTGCTATGCAGAGAGTATTAGAAAACAGTAACAACTTCAGAGATTAGAATCCACTGGGAAAAAATGAAACCAGTTGAGGGGAGAGAGAAAAATGTGTCAAATCAGAAAACAAAGACATACACATGCAGCTTCGGGGGAGGTTTTAACTATAAAGTCTTGTAACAGATAATTCCATAAAATAATACATCTCTTCTTTGATCATATTAGATTTAAAGTAGCCTACAGCAATATTTTTCACAAAAGAAACACTATGGCTCTTAGAGAGTTCTATTGGGAAGAACCCAAGGAAACTCCTCCAAGGAATCTGAAAATCACAGAAGCCATTGTAGGATAACCCCAGTGGGTCTATTAGCTCTCCCAAATGTGTCCTCTTTACACTTAACAAAGATACTACAGATGACCAGAGAAACTTGGCAAGCAAATTTTCTGAGACAATTGACAGTTGTGCCCAGTGTTCAATAACTTGTCTCTGAAATTTTTAGTTTTTAAATGGGGAGGATTAACCCAGGGCCTAGAGAATGCTGAGACAACATTCAACCTCTAAGCTGCATCTCAGCCCTGCCTTAAATAAATTTTAGTGGAAATGGTTTCTGTGTTATGTAGGAAAGGCCATTGTTAAGTACTGAAACTCAGTTCTATTGATGTGCTGAACTCTTTACTTTCCAGGTCTTTACCTCATTGGCTTCTTTACCTGCCCCACTCAGGTGATTCTGTTATTTTCCAAGCCCAGACCAAACTACTGATTAACATTATTGGGGTAATTATGTGGTAATGCCCTCCTAACTTCTCTCCAATCTTTCACAGGTTTCGATTGATGTTTCCTAAAATGTGTTTTATATAGTACACAGTATCACAGGGTGAGCGTTTAAGTTTTTCCTAGTTACTTGTTATAATATCTATACAAAGTTAATATTAAGCATTTAACAGATGCTGGGCTGTGGTGATACACGCCTTTAATCCTAGCACTTGGGAGGCAGAGGCAGGTAGATCTCTGAGTTTGAGGCCAGCCTGGTCTACAGAGTGAGTTCCAGGATAGCCTGGCTACACAGAGAAAAACGGGGGTGGGGGGGGTATATTTCCTAGCTCCATAAATGTTACAAAGTTACCATTTAAAAATTAAAATGTAAATATTTATTCTTGGAGAATTACAAGTAACTAAAACTGTTTGAGTTCTTACCCACATGTTATTCTACATTTGGTTTTATAGAGAATCAACTGTTGGGAAGACTTTTTTTGAGGTGTGAGGGGATTTTTTTTTTTTTTTTTTTTTTTTTTTTTTTAAGATCATTTTGGGCCAGGCTTTCCCTGTATGTAGCCTTGGCTGTCCTAGAGCTTGCTATGTAGAATAGACTGGCCTGGACCTTGCAGTCATCATTTTGCCGCCTCCTCCTAAGTGCAGGTGATTTTATTCAGTCTATGGGTGCATGTGTGCATACAAACTCACAAAACACAACTTAACTGTGAATTCAAAGGACAACTGACAAAGGAATCAGTTCTCTGTTGTCATCTTGTGGGATCCAGGGATTAAATTCAAGTCATCAGCTCACACAATGCAGAAATACATACATATTTTTTAATAGATAATCGGGGGAAAAATCAACTTGTCTATCCTTCTAGTCGTACATATTAGAACATACATGACATGTATATAGTGTAACTCTGAGGTCAGCCTGACAAAGACAGAAACCTAGTCCTATTTATTGGATGCTTCAGAAAAACATCTTGACATCTCACATCCAGTTTTCTTATCTACAAAACCTAACTAACAGTAGAGCCTGCTTCATAAGATTATTAAGTCGGGACTAAATGAGATTAAATAAAGCCTATAATGGCATCTTGTATTATCTGCCATTGCTTCTTCCTCAAGACCTCCCCTCCCCACTTTGAAAATAGGGTCTTACTATAGCACATACTAACTTTGAACACTGATCCTCTTCCTCACAATCCTGGGTACAAGGATTGCAGGCATACCATTACCAGCATTCCTGTACTAGATGAAATTAGGGTGATACAAATCAGGAATTAGCTGCTTGAGAAAAGAAAGAATTAACTAGAAATAAGCCTTGGGGGAGCTTTGGGGATGTTCCAAAAGTGTTCCATGTGATTTGGGTTGTGGTTTGTAGGCATATACAGTTTTTAAAGCAGTCAGAATGCCTTTTGTTGGCTTGTTAATTGTACATCTGTTTATTTTTAATTTGTATGGGTGTTTTACCTGCATGTATGTGTGTGTACCAGAGGCATATTATGCCTGCAGAAGCCAGAGAGGGTGTTGGATCCCCTGGAGTTGGATCAAACTGGAGTTACAGATGGTTGTGAACTACCACATGGGTGATGGGCATCCAACCTGGGTCCTCTGGAAGAGCACCATGTGCTCTTAACCACTGAGCCATGTCTCCAGCCCCTATACATCTATTTTTATTTACTTATTTTTAACCTATATTGATGTGGTTGATTTCTTTTTCTCTCTTGCCTCCCTCTTAGCACCTTATAGCCATCATGGCAACTTCATCTGAAGAAGTGTTGCTGATAGTGAAGAAGGTTCGTCAGAAGAAGCAGGATGGAGCACTGTACCTCATGGCAGAAAGAATTGCTTGGGCACCTGAAGGCAAAGATAGATTTACAATCAGCCATATGTATGCAGATATTAAATGTAAGTCACATGTACTAACATCTGATGTGTAGTCTGACGGTTTTGTATTTTATATTAGAAGAACATACAGTGGTAATTATAAAATAGGATCATCAAATATACACTGTGCATTGCAGATTTACATAGTATAAACCTGCCTTCATTAAAAAAAAATTTTTTTTTCCATGTGTGTTTTAAAAAGTTCCATAATAGTCCACTGAGTAGATATACAGTCTGGTATATAACTGTTCTCTCTTGAAGGACAATTAAGAGATTATTTTAGAATTTTTTACTGCAAATGGTTTCACATTATAAAACTGTGTGCTAGGGGCTGGCTGGAGAGATGGCTCAGAGGTTAAGAGCATGGCTGCTCTTCCAGAGAACCTGAGTTCAAGTCCCATCAGCTACATGGTGGCTCGCAACCATCTGTAATGAGACCTGGTGCTCTCTTCTGGTGTACAGGCATACATGCGGGCAGAACACTGTATACATAATAAATAAATCTTTAGCCGGACAGTGGTGGCGCATGCCTTTAATCCCAGCACTTGGGAGGCAGAGGCAGGTGGACCTCAGTTATTTCGATGACAGCCTGATCTACAAAGTGAGTTCCAGGACAGCTAAGACTGCTACACAGAGAAACCCTGTCTCAAAACAAACAAACAAAAAAAAAACCTGTGTGCTAATATCATTAAGGTTTTGTTAAGTAGATTGGTAGATAATGCCAGATTGTCCCTTCACAAAAATTTTGCATTTAGGCAAGGTACCTAATTTTGTTCTATGGCCATTATCTGCTGAAAAAATAGATTTAACTTTATAACGAAGGTAGATGGGAGATATACAGAGCTTTTGAGGTCACAATAGGGACTATTGGGGATCAGACCCAAGGACTCTGCATTCTGGGTGCACATTCTGCCACTGAGTTACAATCCTCTGCCCAAGAACATTTAACTATAAAGGCTAAAATAAACATACCTTCTTTTTCCATATTTGCAAGGTTATCTTGGGATTTATTCAGAATGTATAGTATTTTGGAGTTGAACAGTAGGTTTAAGTGCACTAGAAATTTGGAATCTTTAATTTGAAAGCAATTTCTACAATTCTACAATCACCTAAACTAGATAGATAGATAGATAGATAGATAGATAGATAGATAGATCGGATCAATCTGCTGGGTAGAAACCTATTGTCTCCCACATGTTAGACAAGCACTCTACCACTTAGCCACAGCCATGGCCCTTAACTAAGATCTTGAATAAGAGCAACCCAGGAGAGTCCTTAACTGTGACCATTAGTGTAGATCCACTTATTTCCCTGGATATTAAGAGTTTTTTCGCTGGGTAGTGGTGGTGCACGCCTTCAGTCCCAGCACTCAGGAGGCAGAGCCAGGTGGATCTCTGTGAGTTCGAGGCCAGCCTGGTCTACAGAGCGAGATCCAGGACAGACACCAAAACAACATGGAGAAACCCTGTCTCGGGGGAGGGGGGGTTCATAGGTAAAAGTCTTGTGTAAGTAACAGTCCTTTCCCAGAGATTCAACTCCCTGTAACTGTTGGAAATTACTAAGATACCTACCTTTTTCCATTGAAATAACTTAGAATCTAAATTTCCCAAAGAAATAATATTTAAAACAATTTCTTTTATAACTGGGAGCTATTTGTGTTAGTATTACTTAGAAATAGGAAATGAAAGACTGGGTAGGTGGTGCAAGCCTTCAATCCAGCATTCAAGATGCAGAGACAGGTAGATCTACATGGCAAATTCCAGGCCAGTCAGGGTTGTGTGGTGAGACCTTGTTGTGCCCCATGCCCACCCACCCCCCCCCAAAAAAGGGAAGAAAAAAAGAAAAGGGAATAGGAAATAAGCTCCATGTCTTTACAATATATATATACTTTTATACCCACAGTGTACAAAAAGAATATGCCAGTCTCCCATTTTTCCACAATATAAGCTGTTGAGTATATACCCCAATCTAGAGCTGTATCAGAACAGTTTGCATCAGGAAAATGCCTATTCTGAAAGAAGCCATTGAAAGTTATAAATAATAAATGATCCAAGTAAAATGAGCAGTATGTACCTAACATAACAGAAGTTGGGTAATTAAACCAAAGGATATGGGGCTGGAGAGATGGCTCAGCAGTTAAGAGCATGTATTGCTTTTCTCAAGAACTGAGTTCAGTTCCCAGCACCCACATCAGGCAGCTCATAACCACTTGAAGCTCCAGCTCCAGAGGGATCTGATGCTTCTAGGTTCCTCGGATATCTGCACTCATGTGCACATAGCCATACACAGATACGTGCACGTAATTAAAATAATGAAATCTTTTTTTAAGAGGAACATGACTTCTCAGAACAGGAGCCCAAACCAGAGCAAGGATGAAGCAGTGGCTATGTACACTGGAGGCATGTATAGTGAGAATTCAGAAAATTACAGGTGTCTTTAAACATCTAAGTATAGCTTCTCTGAATAATGTACATGCCTCTAATCTCAGCCCTTAAGGGGCTAAGGAAGAAGAATTACAAGTTCTACGTAGTGAGACCCGGTCTCAAAACAAAACGAAAAGCCTGGGGGAACACGATTGATTGTTTTGGAGGGACAGAATAATGCAACATGAAGGCTGATGGTTAAATATGTTCATTTTTGCTAAAATATTTCATCTAAACTATTGGTTTAGAAGCGTCGTCTTTGAGACCAAAATTTCTGTTTAAGGTTTATAAAATCTGTCTAGACAAGCTGGGTAAAGTAGCACATTTCATAATCCCAACATTCAGGAGATAGCAGAGCCAATAGGGTTATCAAAAATTTGAGGCCAGTGTAGACTTAGTAAAAAGTTCCATGTTTCAGGCCAGTTTGGACTACAAAGAGAGAGACGTTCTGTGTGTGTGTCTGTCTTCCCCCTCGCCCCATACACACACATACCAGAAATCTGTTTATTAGTGAGAACTCTGTACAGTATGCCACACTGCCATGAGTTGCCTATTTAGTGGGACAGAGCCCTCCATCTCTGATTCCTCTTTGAGAAAGGAGAAGCACTGTTGCCATGACAGCCATTTGTTAAGAACATAGATCCTGGGGATAGAGAGATGACTCAAATGTTAAAAGAGTACTTGCTGTTCTTGCAAAAGACCCCATGCCAGCTCCCAACCATCTGTAACTCCAGTTCTAGGGTGGATCCAACACCCTCTTCTGGCTTCCTTGGGCACCAGACCACACACATGGTACACATACATACATGCAGGCAAAATACATAAGAAAAAGACCACGGGTTCTGCTATGTGCATATATTTAAGCACTTTCAATCTACATATGGTGGTGGTTACGATGAGGAAGAAAATCTTCAGGGACTAGGAATGTAGCTCAGTAGGTAGGGTACTTATGTAGCATATACAGAGCTCTGAGTTTGGTCCCTGGCATTACATAAACCCAGGGTGGCAGCACATTCTATATCCTAGCACATAGTAGGTAGAGGAAAGAAGATCAGAAGATCAAGGTCATCTTTGGCTACAAATAGAGTTTGAGAAAAGCCTGGGCTATATAGGAGGCCCTGCCTCCAAAGAAAAAGTCCCGTTGATTGTGGGCTCTGGCCTCTTTTAGTGTATACTACAATAGGCTTATATCAAATATTCTCAGTACCTGTATGCTTGGGGTTTGTTGAGAGACAGGTAAGTTTTTGCATTACTGAGAATCAAATGTAGGGTCTTCATAGGAGATGAGCAAGAGTTCCACTAACTGCTACTATCTCCCAGGTTGTTCCTTAATCATTCACTTTGTTTCTTTTTTTTTTTTTTTTTTTTTTTTCTTCATATTAAAACATTTTTTTGACAATGTCATACATGTATATAATGTATTTTGAGTTATTTTCACTTCCATTTTCACTTACTTTTGTGGCAGTATCTCCTATATCATAAGCTAGGCTCAGGCTTGAAATTATAGCCCAGGATGTCCTTGAAATTCTGAGTGTCTTTGTCTAATTAGCTTCATGCTTCTTTTAGGCCAGAAAATCAGTCCAGAAGGAAAAGCTAAAATTCAGCTTCAGCTGGTCCTGCATGCAGGGGACACAACAAACTTCCATTTTTCCAATGAAAGCACAGCGGTGAAAGAGCGGGATGCAGTGAAGGACCTCCTTCAGCAGTTGCTGCCCAAGTTCAAGCGGAAAGCCAATAAAGAACTGGAAGAAAAGAACAGGTGAAAGTGGAGATCCTGCTTCCCCACTTTCCTAGGGGCTTGGCACGTCTCCCTTCTGTAGGAAAATAGGATCCATGCTGTTACTGCCTCTAATTCTCCACTTTTACCATGTGTTAGCTGTGTGACTTCCGGCAAACAAGACCATGCAGCCCCAAAGTTACTGCATGAAGCCTACCATTTGATTAGGATTCCTGACATTACAAAACACTGTGGTTCCTTGCTCTTTCTCCAGTTCTTATTACAGAGACGATACTAAACTATTAGAGGTGTGTTTGTGAATAAGAAACCAAGAATCCATACTGTGGGGTTTTAGACTTCTGAGTCCCACCTCTGCAGAGGGTCTTTCTCCCCATGTGCCTTGTTCTGTGTTTCCTTACCCCCTAATAAAAGCCTTTATTAAATTATTTAAAAAATAATAATCTTTTTAAAAATCCATACTGTGAAAGATTGAGATAGAAAAGCATTGAAATGTCCTGGTAAGAGAAATTATTTCATTAACAATATCTGTCCAAGTTATTGGTACTTAGAGTTCCTTGTGCTTGTCAGAATGATGAATAAGTACTGGGACCTCTGTGGCTGTCCCTTCTCTTGTTCACCCTTATGTGTGGGAGAATACAGTACTGTTCAAATACAAAGTGGACTTTGTATTGCAAGAATGGAAAGATGTATAAGACCAATTCTTTGTCTCGGAAAATTTAGTCTGCTTCTTAAAACTTCCTTCCCTTTATTTGTATTTCATTTATTACTCTAAAAATGATTTAATCCAATGACTTCTGCTGCTCAGTCATCACAAAATGAAAGTAGTCATGTGAATATCACAGAAGTTTAATTACATTTACTGTGTCTATCACCAGAATGCTCCAAGAAGATCCTGTTTTATTCCAGCTCTATAAAGACCTTGTTATGAGCCAAGTGATCAGTGCTGAGGAATTCTGGGCCAATCGTTTAAATGTGAATGCAACAGATAGTTCTGCATCCAGTCACAAACAGGATGTTGGCATTTCTGCAGCATTTCTGGTATGTGACCTTTTTAGATTTCTGAAGGGAAAAGTAGGAAAACTCTAGTATTTTTATAATAGAGATATTTAGGGGTTGGAGGAGCATATCTGAAATACCAACACTTAGGAGGTAGAGGCAGAAGGGTCTGTGGTTCAAGGCCAGTCTCAATATTGTAATTATTTTTCTATAGCTGTAATAAAACACTATGACCAAGGCAGCTTATAAAAGAGTTAATTGAGCTTTCACTTCCAGAGGGTTAGTGTTTATGATGGGTGAGCAAAGGTGTGGCAGCAGGCTGCTAGAAAACTTAACATCTCTGGGATTGGTGTGAGACTTTTGAAACCTCAAAACCCAACCACAGTGCTATACTTGGTCTAGTAAGGCCATACCTCCTAATCTTCTCTAAACAGCCACTAAGTGGGAACCAAGTATTCAGATGCCTGAGACTTACGGAACATCTCATTCAGACCACCACCCAACTATGTGAGAACATGTCTCAAACAAACAAAAAAAAAAAAAAAGAACGTCCTCTGGGTTGGGGGTGTGTATAAACACAGGCACACATGTGCCATCGTGTGTATGTGGAGGTCAGAGGACAGTTTTAGATGTTGGTCCTTGATTTCTGCTTTGTTTGAGCCAAGTCTCCTGTGGGTTTTGGGGCTTTGTTTGTTTTCTGATGCATATGCCAGGCATCCTGGCCCATTCACTCAGAGTTGCCCCTGTTCCCACCTCCTGTTTTCCTGTAGCAGTACATGAATGACACATACATGCCTTACAGCATCCAGCTTATCTAAGTAGGTTCTAGGCATTGATACTTAATCTTCCTGTGCTTTACCCACTGAGTCCTCTTTCCAAGCCAAAAAAGCCATTTCTCTTGAAAATTCTGACATTTTCTTTGAAGTAAATTAGTAAAAATTTTGTTGTCTACAGATGTAATGGCACATGCCTTTAATCCCAGCACTCAAGAGGCAGGGGGCAGGTAGATCTCTGTGAGTTCAAGGAAGCCTGGTCTATATAGTGAGTTCCAGAACAACTACATAGTGAAACCTGGTCTCAAAAAGAAAGAAAATTTTGTTGTCAATGGTAGCCTTCTAAAATAATCTTTTAAATGTAAATATTATTTTTACATCAAGATAAGATCTTGCTGTGTAGCCCTGGCTAGCCTCAAACTTGGAGTGATCTTCCTGCCTTTTCTTCTAGAGAAGTAAGATTGCAGATGTGTGCCACCACACCCAGCTCTGATACTTTTGTAAAACGATTGCTGTGTTTTACTCATAATACAGAGTAAAATGTACAGAGACTGCAATCATTTAGAAAAAATAAGACTATAAAACATATTTAATAGAAAAATTAGGGCTATCTTACCTTTTCAATTAGGAAATGGATTTTTTTATAGGAAAAGAATAAGAACAATATTTACTCATTAACAAAAATTTGAATAGGAAGCCAGGAATGGTAGTGTGCATCTATAATCCCTGCACTTGGGAGGCAAATGCAGGAGTATCTTGAGTTCAAGGCCAACCTGGACTACATAAGGAATTCTAGCCTAAGCTGGTTCCATAGAATCCCTGTCTCAACAGACAAGCTAAAAACTGTGTAGCTGTTACACATAGTCAGTACGTTTCTGGGTGATTAGTAGTGAGTCAAATTCATAAACCCTTTCCTAAGGAAACCAGTTAGCCAGTGTCCTTTAAACTATTAGCTAAGGTTCACTTTTGGCAACTATACGACTTCTGTTTTAAAACTGCAGTAGATCTCTGATGTTGGCTGCTCTTGAATATGTCTGTTTAGTCATTTTAGACTTCCAAAGAAGCAGACTTAACAAGTCTCCCCAGAATCTGATAAGCAAGTCCAAGCTTCTTTGAGCCCTGTCTCTATATGAGTTGGTGTGTGGGGCTTGCTCTGTCTGCAGATTGCTCAGAAAGTCTGTTTCACCTCTATTATCCATTGGGAGCTTAGACATACATACTCTGCAAATATCTAACAAAGGTATGTAAGTACATATATTTGTGATCTTTGTTTTAGGCTGATGTCCGGCCCCAAACAGATGGATGTAATGGTTTGAGATATAATTTAACTTCTGATATCATTGAATCTATATTTAGGACCTATCCAGCAGGTAAGAAGAGTCAGCTACTGATTTTTAACTTTAGATCATTAAAGGAATTGTTTAGGTAAATTCTATTTATAGCAATGAAAATCCTCTTTTATTCCTGATGAAATATAACATAGCATGTAAAAGTATTTTCCTCAGTTCCTGACATGGTAGATGCTAAGGGTTCAGTAAATGATTCAAATTCAGTGTAGTCATTAGTTGATGCATGTAATGATTGTCATTCTTCCTGTCAGTGGCTCTTTAGCCCTCAGCACAGCCAGAATAAAATGAATGCTACAGATATCAGTAAGTGAGCTGTTCCGCCCCACTCCCACCTCATCCCTCATTGTGTATACAGAATGACCTTCCCAACCCATGCCTTGACCCCAGCCCTGATGTTTGTGATAGCAGCCAAGAGTGAGAGCCACTGCTTGTTCACTTACTCTACTCACTAAACAGTACTCCTTGAGCCAGATACTGTCTTGTCTCACTTGCCTGGAGATGCCTGCTTGCCACCTCTAGAAGAGTGCTTCGCAGCCTTCTTAATGCTGCAGCCCTTTAGTACAGTTCCTCGTGTGGTGACCTCCAACCATAAAATTATTTCGGTGCTACTTTATAATTGTAATTTTGCTACTGTTATGAATTGTAATGTAAATATCTGATATGTAGCCCCCAAAGGGGTCACGACCCACAAGTTGGGAACCACTGTTTTAGAATATCAGCGCAGACTGTAGTGTTTCCTATTCTAAGGCCCTTTCCATATACATTTAATCATCATAAATATCCTGTGAAATAAGTACTGTTAATATCTTTCTAATAAGGAACTAAGGTATCAAGGAAAAAGTCTGCTCCAGGGTCACCTAAACAATAAATGGCAGACCTGGTGCTTCTGAACACTGATCACTAAACTGGAAGCTTCTAGGAGAGTTCAGCTGGTAATGCTTTGAGTATTAAAAGTTTTATTCTCCCACCAACTAACACTGCCTTGTATTAGTCAGGTCTAATTTCCAGGTTTGCTATTGAAAAAAATCTTCCTAGTGTGTAAATGATGTCTATAGTTTGTAAAGATTCATAAATTTTATTCCATATTTATAATCCTGTAGTACATGAGTGTCGTGAGAGTTTTTAGTCTTCATCCAGTTCCTAAGGTGGAAGGTTCTTAAGAAATGGGAACTCGGCTGGAGAGATGGCTCAGCGGTTAAGAGTACTGACTGCTCTTGCAGAGGACCCAGGTTCAACTCCCAGTACCCACATGGTGGTTCACAACTGTCTGTAACTACAGTTCCAGGAGACCCAACACCCTTCCACAGGCAAAACAGAACTCCAATGCACATGAAAATAAATAATTTAAAAAAAAAAAAAAGAAATGGGAACTCATTTATATTATATAAGATATCTTATGTGGGTTTTTTTCTCCCCACAGTAAAAATGAAATATGCAGAAACTGTACCACACAACATGACAGAAAAGGAGTTCTGGACTCGTTTTTTCCAGTCCCATTATTTTCACAGGGACCGACTAAATACAGGATCAAAGGATCTCTTTGCAGAATGTGCCAAAATAGATGAAAAGGGTAAGTGTCTCTCCCTGGCACCCTGACACTCACCTTGCCATTCTTGACTGTTAGAGCTATTAGTAAAATTTTTAAAATATATCTGAGAAGGATGAACTTTGAACCAGTTTTTTCATTGATTTTCTAGGATTAAAAACAATGGTTTCATTAGGAGTGAAAAACCCAATGCTAGATTTGACAGCTTTGGAAGATAAACCATTAGATGAGGTAAGAAGTGATAAAGAGACAAAATTATCTTTTCTTGGTTTTCAGTATTGTTTATGTTTTAAATATGCCTTAACTTAGATGATCCACTTGTAATACCCGAAAATAAGAATCTGTTAACTTGTGCTCACTTCAGCAGCACATACACTAAAATTGGAACGATACAGAGATTAGCATGGCCCCTGCGCAAGGATGACACGCAAATTCATGAAGTGTTCCATATTTTTATAAAGAAAAATGAAAAAAAATAATACTGTGAACTTGTCAGAAGTGCTTTTTAGTATGCAACAGGCACTGGGTTTGAGTCCCATAATTTAGAAAAAAAAGAAAAAAACTTTTTTTTTTTTTTTTTTTTGTACTGCTGTTTGCCATTAAAATTGTCTTAGGATACCATTGAGTTGAGTCAGTGGAGGAAAGTACTTGCTTCACAAGCTTGACCACGTGAGTTTGAGCCCCAGAACCCACTGTGGGAGGAGAGAACTAACTCCCAAAAGTTGTCCTGTGACCTCCAATGAGCACCCATGCTCACACACATACATCATACACAAATGCTATAAGTAAGTTAAAATTGCCTTAGAGAACTGAGTTCTCTGTGAGTTGCTTAACCTTTTTAGAAATAATTTTTAAGCTTCCCGATGAGCAGTTCTCCAGAAACTGGACTCACCCCATTGTTCCAGTAAACAAGCATACATCTATTTGCTTATCTGCTAGCCTCTACTTGTTTTTTTTGTTTTTTTTTTTTTATACTTTTATTGATTCTTTGTGGATTTCACATCATACATTCCAATCCCACTTATCTCCCTGTCCCAATGTGACCATCCCCCCTCCCCCCCAAAACAAAACAAAATTTAAAAGAAAAACCAAAAACCAAACAAACAAACAAACAAAAAAATGCGAAGAAACACATTCTGGAAGCTGCCGTGTGACAGTGAGTCCCACAGTTTACCCATTAGTCCATCCATTTTTTTTTTAAGTAGTCTGATTGCTCTTTATTTTATATCTAGAATCCACTTATGAGTGAGTACATACCATGATTGTCTTTCTGGGATTGGGTTACCTCACTCAGGATGATATTTTCTAGTTCCATCCATTTGCCTGCAAATTTCATGCTTTCATTATTTTTTTCTGCTGAGTAGTACTCCATTGTGTATATGTACCACATTTTTTTAATCCATTCTTCAGTTGACGGGCATCTAGGTTGTTTCCAGGTTCTGGCTATTACAAATAGTGCTGCTATGAACATAGCTGAGCATGTATCTTTGTGGTATGAATCAGCATCCTTTGGGTATATGCCCAAGAGTGGTATTGCTGGGTCTTGAGGTAGTTCAATTCCTAGTTTTCTGAGAAACCGCCATACTGATTTCCACAGTGGTTGTACAAGCTCGCATTCCCACCAACAGTGGAGGAGTGTTCCCTTTGCTCCACATCCTCTCCAACATTGCCTGTCATTGGTGTTTTTGATTGTAGCCATTCTGACAGGTGTAAGGTGGTATCTCAGAGTCGTTTTGATTTGCATTTCTCTGATGATTAAGGATGTTGAGCATTTCTTTAGATGTCTTTCAGCCATTTGTAATTCTTGTTTTGTGAATTCTCTGTTTAGCTCTTTAGCCCATTTTTTAATTGGGTTGTTTAGTATTTTGTTGTCTAGTTTCTTGAGTTCTTTATATACTGTGGAGATCAGTCCTCTGTCAGATGTGGGGTTGGTGAAGATCTTTTCCCATTCTGTTGGCTCTTTTTGTCTTGTTGACTGTGTCTTTCGCCTTGCAAAAGCTTCTCAATTTCGTGAGGTCCCATTTATTAATTGTTGTGCTCAGTGTTTGTGCTGTTGGTGTTTTATTTAGGAAGTGGTCTCCTGTGCCAATGCGTTCAAGAGTACTTCCCACTTTCTCTTCTATTAAGTTTAGTGTAACTGGATTTATGTTGAGGTCTTTGATCCACTTGGATTTGAGTTTTGTGCATGGTGACAGATATGGATCTATTTGTAATCTTTTACATATTGACATCCAGTTATGCTAGCACCATTTGTTGAAGAGGCTTTCTTTTTTCCATTGTATAGTTTTGGCTTTTTTGTCAAAAATCAGGTGTTCGTATGTGCATGGATTAATGTCAGGGTCTTCAATTCGATTCCATTGGTCCGTAGGTCGGTTTTTATACCAGTACCAAGCTGTTTTTATTACTATAGCTCTATAGTAGAGCTTGAGGTTAGGGATGGTGATGCCTCCAGAGGTTGCCTTATCATATAGGATTTTTTTAGCTATCCTCGGTCTTTTGTTTTTCCATATGAAGTTGAGTATTTTTCTTTCCAAGTCTGTGAAGAATTGTGTCGGGATTTTGATGGGGATTGCATTGAATCTGTAGATTGCTTTTGGTAGGATTGCCATTTTTACTATGTTAATCCTACCTATCCATGAGCATGGGATGTCCTTCCATTTCCTGATATCCTCTTCAATTTCTTTCTTTAGAGATTTAAAGTTCTTATCAAAAAGGTCCTTCACTTGTTTAGTTAGTGTTATCCCAAGGTATTTTATATTATTTGTGGCTATTGTAAATGGTGCTGTTTCTCTGACTTCTTTCTCAGCCCTTTTATCTTTTGTGTATAGGAGGGCTACTGATTTTTTTGAGTTGATCTTGTATCCTGATACTTTACTGAAGGAGTTTATCAGTTGTAGGAGTTCCCTGGTTGAATTTTTGGGGTCACTTATGTATACTATCATATCATCTGCAAATAGTGAAAGTTTGACTTCTTCCTTTCCAATTTGTATCCCTTTGATCTCCTTTTGTTGTCTTATTGCTCTAGCTAGAACTTCTAGTACTATATTGAATAAATATGGGGAGAGTGGACAGCCTTGTCTTGTCCCTGAATTTAGTGGTATCGCTTTGAGTTTCTCTCCGTTTAATTTGATGTTGGCTGTTGGCTTGCTGTAAATTGCCTTTATTATGTTTAGGATTGTTCCTTGTATTCCTGATCTCTCTAAGACTTTTATCATGAAGGGGTGGGTGTTGGATTTTGTCAAAGGCTTTTTCAGCATCTAATGAGATGATCATGTGGTTTTTTTCTTTCAGTTTGTTTATATGGTGTATTACATTGACAGATTTTCGTATGTTGAACCATCCTTGCATCCCTGGGATGAATCCTACTTGGTCGTGATGGATAATTTTTTTGATGTATTCTTGGATTCGGTTTGCCAATATTTTGTTGAGTATTTTTGCATCAATATTCATGAGGGAGATTGGTCTGTAATTCTCTTTCTTTGTTGCATCTTTTTGTGGTTTGGGTAACAGGGTAATTGTAGCCTCATAAAAAGAGTTTGGTAGTGTTCCTTCTGTTTCTATTGTGTGGAATAATTTGAAGAGTATAGGTATTAGTTCTTCTTTGAAAGTCCGGTAGAATTCTGCACTGAAACCGTCTGGTCCTGGGCTTTTTTTGGTTGGGAGACTTTTGATGACTGTTTCTATTTCTTTAGGGGTTATTGGTCTATTTAGGTGGTTTATCTGGTCTTGATTTAATTTTGGTATGTGGTATTTATCCAGAAAATTGTCCATTTCTTCCAGATTTTCCATTTTTGTCGAGTACAAGTTTTTGAAGTATGATCTGATGATTCTCTGGATTTCCTCATTGTCTGTTGTTATGTCTCCCTTTTCATTTCTGATTTTGTTAATTTGGATGTTCTCTCTTTGCTTTTTGGTTAATTTGGCTAGAGGTTTGTCTATCTTGTTGATTTTTTCAAAGAACCAACTCTTTGTTTCATTGATTTTTTGTATTGTTCTCTTGTTTTCTATTTCGTTGATTTCAGCCCTCAGTTTGATTATTTCCTGGCGTCTGTTTCTCCTGGGTGAGTTTGTTTCTTTTTGCTCTAGAGCTTTCAGTTGTGCTGTTAATTCATTGATATGGGATTGCTCCATCTTCTTTATGTGTGCATTTAGAGCTATGAATTTTCCTCTCAGCACTGCTTTCATAGTGTCCCATAGGTTTGGGTATGTTGTTCTTTCATTTTCATTGAATTCTAGGAAATCTTTAATTTCTTTCTTTATTTCTTCCTTGACCCATTGATGTTTCAGGTGGGTATTATTCAGTTTCCATGAGCTTGTAGGTTTTCTATAATTTTTGTTGTTGTTGAAGTCTAACTTTAGAGCATGGTGGTCCGATAAGATACAGGAGGTTATTCCAATTTTTTTGTATCTGTTGAGATTTGTTTTGTGACCAAGCATGTGGTCAATTTTTGAGAAGGTTCCATGGGGTGCTGAGAAGAAGGTATATTCTTTTGTGTTAGGGTGGAATGTTCTGTAGATATCTATTAAGTCCATTTGAGACATAACATCTGTTAGGTCTTTTATTTCTTTGTTAAGTTTCAGACTTGTGGATCTGTCTTTTGGTGAGAGTGGTGTGTTGAAATCTCCCACTACTAATGTGTGGGGTTTGATGTGAGTTTTAAGCTTTAGTAGTGTTTCTTTTATGAATGTGGGTGCCTTTGTATTTGGGGCATAAATGTTCAGAATTGAGACTTCATCTTGGTGGATTTTTCCTGTGATAAATATGTAATGTCCATCCTGATCTCTTTCGATTGATTTTAGTTTGAAGTCTATTTTATTAGATATTAGGATTGCTACACCAGCTTGTTTCTTAGGTCCATTTGCTTGGAAAGCCTTTTCCCAGCCCTTTACTCTGAGGTAGTGTCTGTCTTTGAGGTTAAGGTGTGTTTCTTGTATGCAGCAGATGGATGGATCCTGTTTTCTTATCCATTCTGTTAGTCTGTGTCTTTTTATAGGTGAGTTGAGACCATTGATATTGATGGATATTAATGACCAGTGATTGTTATTTCCTGTTATTTTTTGTGGTCGTGTTATGTTGTCCTTCTTTGGTGTTTGTTGGTGTGGGTTTATCTATTTCCTGAGTTTTCATGGGTGAGTTTAGTTTCTTTAGGGTGGAATTTTCCTTCTAGTGCTTTCTGTAGGGCTGGGTTTGTGGATAGGTATTGATTAAATCTGGTTTTATCATGGAATATTTTGTTTACTCCGCCTATGGTGATTGAGAGTTTTGCTGGGTATAATAGTCTGGGTTGGCATCCGTGGTCTCTTAGTGTCTGCATAACATTTGTCCAGGACCTTCTAGCTTTCATAGTCTCTATTGAGAAATCTGGTATTATTCTGATGGGTTTGCCTTTATATGTTACTTGGTCTTTCTCCTTTGCAGCTCTTAATATTTTTTCTTTGATCTGTATGTTTAATGTTTTGATTATTATGTGGCGAGAGGACTTTCTTTTTGGATCCAGCCTATTTGGTGTTCTGTAAGCTTCTTGTATCTTCATAGGTATTTCTTTCTTTAGGTTAGGAAAGTTTTCTTCTATGATTTTGTTGAATATATTTTCTGTGCCTTTGAGTTGGTATTCTTCTCCTTCTTCTATCCCTATTATTCTTAGGTTTGGTCTTTTCATGGTGTCCCAGATTTCTTGGACGTTTTGTGTTACGACTTTTTTGTCTTTAGTGTTTTCTTTGACTGACGAATCTATTTTCACTATTGTGTCTTCAGTGTCAGAGATTCTCTGTTCCATCTCTTGTATTCGGTTGGTTATGCTTGTTTCTGTAGTTCCTGTTCGTTTAGTCAGGATTTCTATTTCCTGCATTCCCTCAGCTTGTGTTTTCTTTGTTGTCTCAATTTCTCTTTTCAGATCTTGAAATGTTTCTTTCATCTGTTTAATTATTTTTTCTTGGCTTTCTTTGATTTCTTCCAATTTCTTATTTGTTTTTTCTTCCATTTCTTTAAGGGAGTTTTTTATTTCCTCTTTAAGGAGGTTTTTCATTTCTTCTTTAATGGTGTTTTTCATTTCTTCTTTAAGGGAATTTTTTATTTCCTCTTTAATGGAGTTTTTTATTTCTTCTTTAAGGGAATTTTTTATTTCCTCTTTAATGGGGTTTTTCATTTCTTCTTTAAGGGAATTTTTTATTTCCTCTTTAATGGAGTTTTTCATTTCCTCTTTAAGGGAATTTTTTATTTCCTCTTTAAGGGTATTTTTTATTTCCTCTTTAAGAGCCTCTATCATCTTCTTAAAGTCATTTTTAGGATTGATTTCTTCTGTTTCTTCTGCCTTGGTATGTTCAGGACTTGCAATTGTAGGGTCGGTAGGTTCTGGTGTTGTCATATAGGTCTTTATGTTGTTGCCTGTATTTTTCCGATGGCGTCTACTCATCTTTTTCTCTGCTCAGTGCATATGGTGTAAGACCCTAACCCTTCAGGCTTACACCTCCAAGCCTCGGAAATGAGAAACTTCAAGCCCCAGGAAATGAGAAACTAAATATCTGGTTCCCAGAGCAAGATGACTGCCCCTGTTCTCAGTCAGTGAAGTGTATACTTACGATTCTGGTGGTCTGGTTCGGTAGTTGGGTGGTGCCTTCTTCCGTGTTCTCAGGTTACGTTTTGCTCTTTCGTTGACTCCTCAGCTGATCTTGTTTCCTCAGACTTCAGACTGTAGGATTCTGAATCCTTTCCCGGATGGATTTCAGCTGAGCGGGATGGATTTCAGCTGAACAGGGTAGTCTCACCAGCACCTCCAAGTTGTTGGGTTTCGCAGGATCAGCAGCTGGGCCCTGGGTTGGCCTCAGGCAGAGTGTTCAGATCCGTTCTGGTTCCGTCTCACGGAGATGGCTCCTTCTCTGGGTGTTGGGATTAAAGGCGTCCCTGTTCCAAGCTCTTGATTAAGATCTTGTTTTCACTAACTCTTCGGCGGGTAATAGCTCAGTTTCTGGTCTTTATTACAACTGTGCTTCAGCCGCCGCCAGCCCGCTCCCGCCTGCCTCAGCGGCGAGCCGCTCCGCTCCCGCCTGCCTCTGCGGCGTCTAGCCTCTACTTGTATAATTAACCCTTAAACAGGTTATGATTCCAGGCTTCCTGTTCATTTCTTTGAATACTAATTATGTAATGATGAATCCTATATAGCCCTCATCTAACTCCAAAGGTCTCAAATCATTTACCCAACTGTAAAATTGGTATTTACTACTTAGATATTTCCTTTTTCTTTTTATGAAAAAAATTTTTTGTTTGCCTGCCTGCTTGTCTAAATGGGTGCCATGTACATGCAAGTGCCCATGAATGCCAAAAGAAATATACCCTGGAACTGAAGTTACAGACAGTTGTGAGTTGCCATATGGATGCTGGGAACTAGGCCTGTTCCCTTTGCAAGTGCTCTTAACCACCGAGCAATCTCTCCAGTCCATCTGCTTAGATATTTCACATGCAGAATGAAACAAACCTTTGATGATCCTCATGAACCTGTTCTTGGCTCTTCCATATTTTATTTTAAAAGCATTAACATTTGCTTAGGTGACTTTGAACCACCTCCCCTCCAGTAATGTTGATCATGTTCCCTCATAGTTCCTTTATTTCCTAACCTTAATGAACTGGCTTACAGGGTTTTAGCAATTCATCAAATAATTACAAAGAATTTATATGATGTGCTAGGGAAGGCCACTGAACAAGAGTAGGCAGACTCATGGCAACTACACTTTTCTGAGAGCAGATTGATTGGCAATTGTCAAATGAAAAAAGTAGTATCTTTTTTGAAGGTGAAATTTTGAAGAAAACAGAAAGGGTGGTATGGATAACTGCCGGGGTTGGGGGTGGTTACAGTTATACCTTAGAAAGTTGATCACGTGCCTCGACTAACAATTGGAAAATGTAATAAAAACCAGAAGTTGAATCGTATCTTCTTGTTTGTTCATTTTGAGCGTGTGTGTGTGTGTGTGTGTGTGTGTGTGTGTGTGTGTACACACACGTATGTACATGTGTGCCCAGGGACAGGGACAACCTCAGTTATTGTTTCTCAGCTTCCATCTACCTTTTTCATTTTCTCTTTCTTTAGACAGCTATGTACATGGGTATGATGAATTTTAGTCATGTTCACCCACAGCAACCCCTGCTGTTCCCCCACTCCTGCTGACACCCTTCCCAATAAGAAGTCCTTCTACTTTCATGTCTTTTGTTTGTGTGTGACCCACTGAGTTCTGTCAAGGTTTCTTTCATGAACATGGTAGGAGTTTATTTACTGGAGCATGGGCAGCTTATCAGTGACTATACTACTGAAAAAAATGACACTCCTTTCCCCAGAGGCAAGTAACTGTCAATAGTCCTGGGCTCGTACCCCTCCCAGGATGAAATGGTCATGCCTGATCTTAGGCAGGTCTTGTGCAATAGCTGAAATGAGTGCAGTGGTGACATCATATCCAGAAGATGCCTCTCCGTCCTCCAACTCTTCCATCCTTTGTGCCCCTCCTTCCACAATGTCTCTGAGCCTTAGCGGGTGTGAGATGAATGACCTAGAGCAAGCTTTCTACCATCCCTTATTTTCAGCACTTCAGCTTTATGACCACCACCCACTACAGTAAGAAGTTCTGCATCAGTGTGTGTAAGAACAGTAATGAAGAAAGAGATCATGAATTTGGAAGAGAGCAAGAAGGAGTATATGGGAGGGTTTGGAGAGTACAAAGGGAAGGGGAAATGATGTGTAATTATATTGTAATCTCAAACAAAATTTTTTTCTTTTAAGTTTTTGGGTTTTTTAGAGATAGGATTTCTCTGTAGGCCAGGCTGCCCTTGAACTTAAGAGATTCACCTGCCTCTGGCTCCTAAATGCTAGTATTAAAGACATGCTCTATCAAACCTGGCTTTTTTTTTTTTTAAGCTTTGATGAATCTGGCAGCACCAATATATGGATGAGGACATGAGACATTCAGTAAACAGTTTAAATAGTAGTGGGTTCCCTCCTTTGGACCTGTGATCTCTCTAGCCACCAGCTCTTGATCAGGTTTTCTGTATCAAGCATGAGTTGCTGCCTGTGGATCAGGCCTGGAATCCTATCAGAAAGCAGTTAATTACCTCTATAATATTTGTGCCACTATTACACCAATAGTGTAATTGTGCCAGGCTGTTGAGATCACTGACCTGATAGTTTAGGCCAGATCTTTCATTAGGTGGTATGTGCTGAATGGTAAGCAAGCCCCAGGATTTAGCCTGTTTCTGGATCCCAATACTGGGATTCTAAGTGTGTGCTCCATATCTAGCTACCCAATCATGTATTTCATAATAAATCAAATTTTTATTTTGATGTTTATTCTACTGAATTGTCTCTCACAGGGCTATGGCATTTCCTCCATGCCATCTACTTCCAATTCCAAATCCATAAAGGAGAATAGTAATGCTGCCATCATCAAAAGGTTTAACCACCACAGTGCCATGGTCCTGGCTGCTGGTCTCAAGAAACAGTTAAGTATACATGTCGAGACTGTTACTGACCTTTTCAGGGTAACCAGGTGACGTGGTGGTGGTCAGTTCAGCAATTTTAACATGAGCTTGTTTTTCCATTTGTTTTTAAGACAAGCACAAAATGGACAGAATGGTGAGCCCAGCTGCATAGATGGAAATTCTGGAGATGCAGACTGCTTTCAGCCAGCAGTCAAAAGGGTATGGGCATCAAGTTAGGCCATTTGGGGATTGCATTTCTCTGGGTATAAGGTATCTAAATTATTTATATTGCTTATTTCCTAAGGCTGGTTTTGATGGTTTTGATTTTAACCAAGATGTCAGAGGCATTACCATCACTTACAGAACATTATGAAACTCAACATAGACTTAACCAGCTAACTTTTCATTGACTCAGTTCTTCCTTCCCTATGGATACACAATAAATTTTGCATGTGTGTGATCCTGTTTTCTAGGGAAAAGTTTTCAACGAAGACAGTAGAAAGAAAGTTTCATGTGTTTTGTTTGCAAAGAAAGTTAATTGGCCCTCCCATTAAAGTGGTATTTCTTGGTTTAAAACATCTCACTTAAAAGTCATTTGAGAGAATGAGGAATTGTGGATCGAAGTAGCTACTTGCTCAGTATTTGATTTCTTTCTGAGTACCTTCTCCCCTAAGAAAGGATACTTACTTAGAGGCCAGTCAAGCAGTACATACGAAAAGTTTAAAGGTTTATACTCTTCTGAGCATTTGTGGAAAAGATGGGAGCAGTGTGCAAAGATTTAGATAAAAATACTTACCACAGGACTGCAGTCACAAAAGCAAAATGTTGATGTCTGTGGCATAACCATATAGATGAGGTCTATTCAGCCATTATAACTTGGTTAGAATTGATGGGGCTGGGGCATAGCTTAGTGGTAAAGAGCTTACTGAAGATTCACAGGGTTCTGGGTTCGATTCTCAAGCACCAAAAAAAAAAAAAAAAAATTAAATTAAATAATTGTAAAAAGGAATAAGGACATACAGATGAGCCGCATCTTACAATTACTGATTTTTGTGATAGCATTATCAGGGTTTTGAACACATTTTTCAACTTAATATTTTCAGCTTGTAATAGTAGGATATGTATGGCCCAATTTAAAATAGAGAATGTCTATATTGCTTCAAAAAGAGCTCATAGCACCAGATATGATAGTGTACAGCCATAATCCCAGACTTGAGCAGACTAAGAGGAGGATCAAAAGTCTATATATTGCCAGGCGGTGGTGCACGCCTTTATCCCAGCACTCGGGAGGCAGAGCCAGGTGGATCTCTGAGTTCAGGGCCAGCCTGGTCTACAGAGTGAGATCCAGGACAGGCACCAAAACAACACAGAGAAAACTCTGTGGGGGGGCGGGGGGTCTCTCTATATATCATATACTGCATATCACTCATACACATTTTTTAAAAAGCCAGGTATGGTAGTGTACAGCTTTGATACCAGCACTCAGGAGGCAAAGGCAGGTGGATCTTGTTAAGTATGAGACCAGCCTGGTCTACAGAGCAGGTTCCAGGACAGCCAGGGCTACACAGAAAACCCCTGTCTCAGTGGGGTGCAGGGGACCTGGTATGACCAGAATGTAGGAAACAGTACTTTTATTCATTATTGGTGAGAACACTAGCTTAGCCATTTGTAGCTCATGGTGGGAAGGCTTCCTTTTTCATGCTCTGTGAAGTTTCAGTTTTTAGTCAGTTTCTTACAAAATTAAAAATACTATGTCAATAATTGTAGGCAAAGTTACAGGAGTCCATTGAATATGAAGACTTGGGAAACAACAATTCCGTGAAAACGATTGCACTGAATCTCAAGAAGTCAGACAGGTCAGTTTGGCTGATGGAAGTGAAACACTTATCAGTAGTCAGCACAGAATGTACTCTGCAAGTCTAAAGTCAGTTTGCTGCCGTAAAAGTACAATATACAATTTCCTTTAAAGGTTTGTTTTGTGAACTGGGTATGATCAAATGCACCGTGACCTAAGCCGGAGGGAGGAAAGAGTAGGAGGGGCAGTAGTTCAAGGATATCCTCAGCTGTGCAGCAAATTAAGGCCAGTCTGGGTTATTTTAACTTTATACGTACCTGGAATGTATCCTAAATGCCAAGAAAACTAATTTTTATTATACTTATTAATGTGTGTGCACATGTCACAGAAGTGTGGAAGTCAGTGTGTATGCATGTCACAGCAAATGTGTGGAAGTCACATCTTGGAATCTGTTCCCTGTTTCCACTTGGGACCCAGGTTGTCAGGCTTAGTTAGCAGCAGGTGCCTTTAGCCTGTGAGCCACTTCATAGGCTCAAATTTTGGATCTTCATGCTATTTTTTTTCTTACTGCCTTTTTATAGAAATTAAATTATAAGGACTGGAGAGATAGCTCAGTGGTGAAGAACTCATGTTCTTACAGAGGACCCCAGTTCAGTTTCCAACACCCACATCAGGTGGCTCACAACCACCTATGTAACTATCTCCAGGGGATCCAACACTTCTGGCCCTACAGGCACCTGCACTCATGAGCATATACCTGCCCACCACCACATAACATACATATAACTAAAAATAACAAAATAAAATTTTTAATAAGGAAAATAATAACTTTTTAAATTTCTTTAAGTGTTGTATGTTTTTTTGCCACGAGAGAATGTTTTGTTAATGCTAAAATATTTGAAAGACTGATAACTGAACACCTTTATGATGTATAATTGGTTATTTCTCCTGTGCTAACCTCCAGGTATTATCATGGTCCTACTCCAATTCAGTCACTACAGTATGCAACAAGTCAGGACATTATTAATTCTTTTCAAAGTATTAGACAAGAAATGGAAGCTTATACACCCAAGTTAACTCAGGTAGGTGATTTTTACTGTTTAAAGGCCAGAATTCTTATAGCTGCTACCTCAGGTTATAAGCACAGCCAGAGTGAATTGCATAACAGAACATTTGTTTGTTCATTTTTTCTACTGGGTTGCCTGAGGCCATATTCATTATAGTGTACTAGGAGCCGCATATAAGTAATTGTGTGTGTCTATTTAAAACTAGGACCCATAAATTAGGAAACTGAGAGCCAAACAGTTGCATAACTCTAAGCATACAGGACAACCTGCGATAGTCAGTTCTCTCCACCATGTGAGTCCTGAGGATTAAACTCATTGTCAAGCTTGCAAGCAAGCACCTTTACAAACTGAGCTATCTTGATGTCACCTATTTAATATTGTCAGACAGTAGTTGACTATAGGAAACTTAAAACCTCAAAAATCAAAATTATGGAGGCCAGAGAGATAGTTAAGTAGTTCAGAGACTTGTAATGTATGCTGCTCTCGTTTCAAAGGACTCACATTTGGCTCCACAGTGGGTAACTCACAGCCACTTATAACTCAGCTCCAAAAGATCTGCTACCCTTTTCTGGATGCCAACAGCACACGCACACATGCACACTCACTCACATAGACACATAAAGTAGTAGTGAAAACAATTTTTTCAAAGGTTCTGTTAAGGGATCTACTTATTCCTGGCAGATGGATATTCTACACATACCATTTCTAGTGTCAAAAAAAGTTTTTCATTCTGGTTGCTATGCATAACATATTTGCATAGGAATAAAACCTGCTATTAAGACCGGTGGGAGGGCTGGAGAAATGGCGGTTAAGAGTGCTAGCTGTTCTTCCTGAGGTCCTGAGTTCAATTCCCAGCAACCACATGGTGGCTCACAACCATCTGTAATGGGATATCTGGTGCCCTCTTCTGTAATGCAGGCATATATGCAAACGGAGTACTTGTACATAAAAATAAACAAATATATATTTAAAAAAATAATAAAAAGACAGATGCTGGGCCAGGCAGTGGTGGCACATGCCTTTAGTCACAGCACTTGGAAGGCAGAGACAGGCAGATTTCTATGAGTTCGAGGCCACCCTGATCTACAGAGTGAGTTCCAGAACAGGCACCAAAGCTACAGAGAAACCCTGTCTCAAAAAAAAAAAAAAAAAAAAAATGCCAAAAGGGAGCTAAGTCAGTTCCTGGTTCCTTTCTTTCAGGTTCTCTCCAGCAGTGCTGCTAGTAGCACCATCACAGCCCTGTCACCTGGAGGAGCACTTATGCAGGGAGGGACACAGCAGTCCGTCAACCGTACGTGCTGGGCCTGCCCACTTCCCCTTTCTTCTCTTTGCTAACTCACTACTAAGGAAGTGCAAGGTTGTACTGGCTTGGCTTGTTTTTTGTTTTTTTTTAATTACTACTAAGTTTCTTTATTGAGGGTGGGGAGGTTGTCTGAGTGCCATGGCCCATGTGGAGGTCAGAGAACTTACAAGAGTCAGTTCTTCCCCACCATGTAAGTCCTGAGCTCAGGTCACCAGGCTTGGCAGTAAGTGTTTTTATCCACTGAGCCACCTCACCAGCACTGTATTGGCTTTTGTCTAAGAGTTGGGATATTTTGCTGAGAGTAAGTGGGTGTGTGGGAGTGGGTTTGGGGGATGATAACCCAGACCTGCGTGCTGTGCGTGCACTACACTGCTGAGCTATATGCTCAGCACCTAGAGTGGTCATTTTTAGGACTGTGGAAGTAGCTGTTGCCCTAGGGCCCTCTTCCTTTTGCAGAGATGGTGCCAAACGATATTCAGTCTGAATTGAAACACTTGTACGTGGCTGTTGGAGAACTTCTGCGGCATTTCTGGTCCTGCTTTCCTGTTAATACACCATTCCTAGAAGAAAAGGTTAGAACTGATTGTAAATACAGCCAGCTACTGTGGTAATGACTGAGAGGTAAACATGCATTACCATGTGCCAGATTAGTGTAACTGTTAGATTCAATACCCATTTCATAGATTAGGCAACTGAGCCATAGCAGTTACATAGACTCAGCACAGGTCACTGTTTATTTGGTACATTTGTTACTGATCAAAATTAAAAATAAAGACTGACAGCAAACAGCACTGTTTTTTGTTGTTCTTTTTTTTTCTTCATACATGCTACACAAGTGCTTTACCACTAAGCTACATCCCAAGCTCCAGCATGAAATGTTTAAAACAAAAACCTTTGTTGCCTATTAAAAGGCAATTAACAAAAAATATTTGTTGCATTGTAGTAATACTAACTGTCCTACTTTGAGCAAATATTAAGGAAAAGACGGACAGGTGGTGAAGCTCAGTGGTAGAGCATGTGCTAAGTATGTTTGAGGCACAGGGCTCGGTCCGCAGCAAAAGAAAGGAGAAAAGATTTATTAAAAAAAAAAAATTTTTAACAATGGATTAGAAGGGCAAGGCGTGGTGTATACCATTAATCCCAGCACTGGGGAGACAGAGGCAGGTAGTGAATTCCAGGCCAGCCAGAGCTACACAGTGAGATCCTGTCAAAAAATTAATTACTTAATAAAAACAATAAGCAGAGGACCTAACAGGTAGTACCCAAGTGACAGTCAGGCATGATACATACCTGTAATCCCAGCATTCAGGCAGAGGAGATAAAATCTTGAGTTCAAGATCTAGACTCCAGCTGGGAACGGAGTCTTTAATCCCAGAACTCTGAATTTGAAGATAGCCTGGTCTACATAGGAAGTTCAAGCCATCCAGGAGTATATAATGAGACCCTATATTAAAAGAAAAATTCTGAACTGTATATTGAAACTAAATAGAAACAAAAGGCTGAACATCCAGCCCTTGTTTAGTAGGTATGAAGCCCCGAATTTGATTCCCTGCACCACCTAAGTGGGTGGGGAAGGAAGAGGGCTGACAGCTCAGCTCAGTGGTAGTTTTTCTAGCCTTGTGCAAGATCCTGGGTTTGATTCCTTATCAAAGAGGAGACCCAGGTAGCTCAGACTCATATTGCAGTAAAAGAACATTTTTTTAAATGAAATAAGTAAAACACTCAAAGTGATTACTAGTGCTGAATTGGTAAGAGAAGAGTCTGTTTTCCACAGTTATAAACATTCTTTGACTTAGAATTCATCATTTAAAAATTTGCCTTAAAGATGGGACTGGAGAAGGCTCTTGAGAGAAGTTGCAGAGGATCTGAGTTTGGTTCCCAGCACCCATGGTGTCTCACAGCCGTCTGTAACTCCAGTTCCAGTAGATGCCTTCCTCCAACAGCACCAGGCACACATACGGTGCACAGTCATACAGGCAGGCAAAACACTCATGCATAAAATAAAATTTAAAAACCATTTGAGATAAATAATAAAAATTTACATTAAGGAAATTAAAATGTGTATAAATATTTAGCTAGAGAAATGTTCCAACGCCACCAAAAAGTAGAAACGCCTCAAATATCTACCAGAAGAGAATTGACTAAGAAAACGTGGTTTGTTCATATATTCAAACATTGTTTGAAGCCATTTGAAACAGCTGAAGCTGGCATGATGGCGCACATTTTTAATCCCAGCACTCAGAAGGCAGAGGCAGGAGGATCTGTGAGTTTGAGGCCAGCCTGGTCTACAAGCAGAGTTCTAGGACAGTCAGTGCTGTTACACAGGGAAAAGTATTTACTGAATAAAAGATGTTCAAATTAAATAAAGAGAAATTTTGAAATAGTATATACTTCTCTGCACTAAATATGTGGAATATGAATTGTAAGCATCATTGTTAAAGATGATTGAGTAGTGTGATATACACGTTTTTCTTTAACAGAAATCACCTTCTTAGAAAGAAGATAGTGTTTTTCTCTTGGTTCCTACAAGTTCTTTGCTATTCCTCTATAATTTGTTGTTTCTCATCTTTTTTAGGTAGTGAAAATGAAGAGTAATTTGGAACGGTTCCAAGTTACAAAGCTCTGCCCATTCCAAGAAAAGATTCGGAGGCAGTATTTAAGCACAAATGTAAGTCCCAATTTTCTGCCTCTTTGTATTTAATGATGAAATTAACTTTGCTTTCATATAAATGACTACATTGTTCTTTTCTTTGCTCGGTATACTTTTTAATTTAAAAATGTGCCGTGCATTCAAAAGAATATATAAAATACATGTACTTAAATTAGCCTGGACTACATAGTGAAAGACCCTGTCTCAAAAAAAAAAAATACTTGCCAGTTAGTGAAAATATTCTGAGTGCCCTATCTGGTTGTATGTACATCAGTGCCTCCTACCAGCATTTATAAGAATCATCCCAATGTTTTTCTTTCTTTTTGTTTTTTTGTTTTTTTGTTTTTTTTTTGGTTTTTTTTTTTTTTGGTTTTTTTTTTTTTTTTTTTTGGTTTTTCGAGACAGGGTTTCTCTGTGTAGCTTTGCGCCTTTCCTGGAACTCACTTGGTAGCCCAGGCTGGCCTCGAACTCACAAAGATCGGCCTGGCTCTGCCTCCCGAGTGCTGGGATTAAAGGCGTGCGCCACTACCGCCCGGCTTGTTTTATTTTATATAGTGTGTTGAGGCAGGACAGAGGTGTATATATGCCACACTCAGAAGACAACTTGCAGAGTCAGGTCTCTCCAGACTAAGTGGGATGTGGGGATCAGACTCAGATTGTTAGGCTTGGGTCCAACTGCCTTTACCCACCAAGCCCTCCTTATTGTTCTTGATAGATTTATTAAGTATAGTCCTAAAAATCTGTTACTAATTTGGAAAAACTGAGTAGGATTCACAAACCTGCCAGTGAAGGACAGGCAAATTGTTGATGACAGGAAGCTGAGTTGTCACTGAATGGTGCTTTACAGCAGTGAAGGCCAATGATTGGTCAGGTTGTTTTGCACAAGGTCTCTAGCATTGTTTCCAAGCAAAGGTAGAGCAAATGTAGAAGAGGTTCCTTCAAGAGATACTTACTTAGTGAGAAATATTATATGTAGACAGAACAGCCAGCATTTCAGTAACTGGGATGATCAGAAATGGAGTTTTGAAAAATCTTCATCACTTACTGTTTTTCCCAGTAAGCCTTGAATGTCTCTCACAATAGGCCAAGAACACTAAGCAGGTTCTCTGCCTTGTTTCACCTCAGTTGATTCTGTCCGCAGTACCATGTTGAGGATTCTTAGGCCATGTGTAGCCATATAGTAGGATATGGAGTGCATCTCATTGATACTGTAAAGCCACTGCTACCTGTCAAGCAGAAAGAGAAATTATTACATTTTCCAGACAGAGATAATGATACACCGTCTTCCCCTCCAAAACAGGACTAGAGGGGGGGGGAGGGGGGTTGCTGAAGATTGAATCTGTACTTTAAACATCCTAGGCAAGCACTCTCCTCTGCCTTTCACTTCGAACTGGGGTTGGGACATACTTAAATCTCTATTTTAGATCAGAGTCACTGACTGCTAAAAGGACTGAGAGCCTCAAAACTAACCCTCCTCCTAGAATGATAAACTTAACCATGTGAACACTCACACCTTTATAGAAACACATTACAAGGCTTTCTAACCTCAAGAGTTAGTGTGATCTTTGACTTGACTTGTTAGACCCGTGGAGACAGAACTCTTTAAAGGGGTATAAAGTTGAGTGTTGAGTCAGTATGATGGTGCCTGCCTGTGATCCCGCACTTAGACAGGCCAGCCTGAGCTTCCCACAGTGAGACCATGTCTCAAGAGAAAAAGTGTTGCTACTGTCATCCTGGCCTTCTTTCTTTAGCTGACCAATCTGTTAATCTAGAGATCAACTTGGTTTGGCTCTCATTGAACAAAAGAAGCAAGCCTAGAGTGCAGTGAGAGTTTCCACATCCTGGTGATGGTCAATGGCCAGGCAGTATCGTGACCCAGACAGAGCAGGTGACTGTCCAGACCCTGCACTGCACCCCTTCACCTGTCTTCTGCATACACAGTATGTGGTTGCACCTTTGCTGAGGGCTTGTGCAGCACCTTGTTGACTGAGAGCTATACTGGAAAGTATGTACCAGGTTTGGATGTGAAGCATCAGCGTCCCTGACTGCTCACTTCAGTGTCTCCCTCTGACTTTCAGCTGGTAAGTCACATAGAAGAGATGCTGCAGACAGCCTACAACAAGCTCCACTCATGGCAATCACGGCGTCTGATGAAGAAGACGTGAAGCATTTCATTCATGGTGCTCACAGGTTTTGTGGGTTGAAAAAAACTGACCTGCAGTGACTCTGGAAACCTGGCTGAGGACAAGCAGATGCTCACACCGGGGAAACATCTGCTGCATGCCAACTCCCAGAGCTGATGCTATTGTACTTGCACATAAGAACCGAAAGAAGGCAGGGACAAGATTCACTTAACTCTGGGGAGGTAAACTAAGGCAGAACCAAAATGAGCTAAGTTGCAAATATATGTGTATGTGTACATGTATATGTATTTTAAAGACTGTTTACTGCAGTTACTCAGGAACTGCTTTTGGTTCACGTTAAGCTGCTTTCAAAATTAAAAGAAAAAATAATTTAAAAAAATACTTAAAGGGTGCATTGATAAAATCTGAGAGTTTTTTCATTTTTGTTTTCTGGGTAAATTTTTTCCCTAAGTTTATGGCACAGGGTAACCCTAAGTATCCCTCCTCACCCCCACCAGGACCCTCAGATGTTACTGAATTCTAGCTGTCCTTACGTCAGCACGTTAAAAAGAGTACTTTGAATAAGGGAGGCTGTTGCGCAGCCATCAGGAAACAGTTGGCAGAAGGCACCATTGGTCCTGCGTTTCCTACGGAAAGAAGTGTTGCACTGAAGCCTGTGCTCTGGAGTCCCCAAGTAAAAGGCACACCTGCTGGAGTCAGTGAGCTAGTGCAGGGTGTTGTCAGACGACAATGATGCTGCATGTATTTCTTGGGTGCAAATGTATATTGCTGAAAATTTTTTAAAGATGGCATGTGCTTTGAAAAAAGAAATTGCATTTTTAAGAGTTTAAAAATCTTACAAGTGAGAAATATAAGAATTGCTTATTTTCACCTGTTTAGAAGAAATAAAGGAAGTTTCTCATACCTGCTCTTCTTGGTGTCTTGACTGCTGCTGCTTGACGAGTTAATTACTGCAGAGTCACAGAAGAGCCTAAGTGTGACACTGACATTGATAACATACACCTTCGTTGTTCCCAGAGTCCATGCTTCATCCTGTTCCGGTGGGTCACCTCCTGCCTCTCTGCAAACTTGTAGGTACTTGTATTAAACACTATGCAAAAGCAAAACCTCTGCAGGTGCCGTGGTGCTCCTTTAACTGGACACTGCTGGGGTTTGTGTTCTGAGAGAGCATGGCTGGGGTTTTGGTTATTTTGGTTTGGTTTTTTGAGGCAAGGTCTCACTGTGTAGTCTTGGGCATTCTGGAATTCACCATATAGACCAGGCTGGCCTTGAACTCAGAGATCTGCCTGCTTTTGCCTCTAGAGTGCTGGGATTAAATGGGTGCGCCTCCGCTGCCCAGCTCCACACTGATTATTCTTTTTTGTTGTTTTGAGACAGAGTTTCTCTGTGTATCCCTCACTGTTCCTCACTCTAGACCATGCTGACCTTGAACTCACAGATCCACCTGCCTCTGCCTCCCTAGTGCTGAGATTAAAGTCTTGTGCCATCTCGCCCCACTTATCACACTAGTAAGCGTAGGCTCTGAACTGGTAAAGGGAAGACAGGCCAATCACTTTCTACCTTTACAGAGTGCTTTTCAACTGTGTTACTAACACAGTTACTCAGAGTAATAGCAGTAAAGCAAATAAGGAAAAAAAGTTTGAATTGAAAAAGATGTCTGTTGGGAAAAGCAGGTGTAAGCAAAACTGTGGAGTGTTGTTAAGAGGAAATGATACAGCAATGGGTGTGGTGGTGCATACCTTTAATCCCAGCACTCTGAAGGCAGAAGCAAAGCGCTCTAAGTCCGAGGCCAGCCTGGTCTACATTGAGAGTTCCAGGACAGCCAGAGCCACATAGTGAGACTGTATCCAAGGTGGAAACGGGGCTACAGAATCCCAGGCCAGTCTGAGCTACACAGTAAAACCCATAACATTCCAGCTAAGCCTTAGGGGTTAAGGCTTTATAAAGTAAATCATTTGTTCTAGGGAGGAGGGGAGCATGGTGAAGGTTTGAAAGACTCAACTGCTAGGGGAATGAGGAAAATGTGTTGAAATTGGAGACTTAGGTATAGTCAGAGCCTGGAAAGGAGGGGTGGGGGCTGGGGCTGATTGTTCTGTTTGAAATGGTCTTACTATGTAGTTTAGGCTAATCTGGAACTCACTGTGTAGATGATGAGGTGGCCTCAAACTTGCAGTCTCTCTGCCTCTTGAGTAAAGTAATTACCATACCTAACTTGGAAACACGGCTTTAATTCTGATTGTAAATGGCTTTGTATGCCCAAGTAAGAAATCCAGGCCCCAAATGGATGGAACTAGAAAATACCATCCTGAGTGAGCTAACCCAAACCCAGAAGGACAAACATGGTATGTACTCACTCATAAGTGGATTCTAGATATAAAGCAAAGAACAATCAGACTGCAACCCACAGAACCAGGGAGGCTATAAAGCAGGGGGACCCTAGGATGACTGTGGCTTATAATAAATTTTGGTTTTACTCAATTACTGGGCAAGCCTCAATGAAACATTTCACTATTAGGATAAGAATTTATACTGTATCAAGCTGATAATAGAAAAATAAATAAATAAATTTTAAGAAAATGAAAAAAAAAAGGAAATCCAGGCCCCATGTGTTAGGCATGGCAGAGCTGGAAGAAGAGGTTTGAGCGTGAAGTTGTTTGTGTGGGTTGGTCGTGATTTAAATAAAAGGCCTGACAGACGGGGAAGCCAGAATCTATCACGCTTTGGAGTGATTGGAACTGGAAAGATGACAGAGGTGGAGCCCTGTAAGCAGAGCAGGAAAGGTGGAGTTCAGGAGCTGGGTGTGTAGCTTAGCTGTATAGCACCCTGCTGACATACCAGAGACCCTAGATTCAACCCCAAGTACCATCCCAGGCATGGTGGTGTGCCCTGTAATGTGAGCACTTGAGAGATTGGAGGCAAGAGAATCAGAAGTTGAAGGTCTTCCTTAGCTACATTGCAAGTCCAGGGGCTGGCTACTCAACCCTGTCTTCAAAAAAATACACATATGTAACCATGTCTCAGGAGTTCAAGGGAAGTAGTTCTCTTTTGTGTCTATCTTATATATGAAATAGTTTGACTTTGGGATCCTTTTAAAGTAAATTTTAGGGGCTGGAGATACAGCTCCAGCAGTTGGAGCACATAATGCTCTTCCAGAGGACCTGAGTTCAATTCCCAGCACTGGCATCAGGCAACTCACAACACCTATCAGTCTAGCTCCAGGGGTATCTGATACCTTTGACCTCTGTGGGCACCTGCACTCATGCACATACACATGACTAAAAATAATAATTGTTTACCCAGATGTGGTTGCACATGTCTTTAATCCCAACACTGGGGAGACAGATCTCTGTGAGTTTGAGGTCAGTCTGGTCTATATAGTGAGTTCTAGGACAACCAGGGCTACATAGACCCTATCTCAATAATCATAAAATTTTTTTAATGTGAACTTTAGGAGCTGGAGGGATAGTTCAGCAGTTAAGGGCATTTGTTGCTCTTGTAGAGAGGACCTAGGTTCAGTTCCCAGCACCCACATGGCAGTTCATTCGTAACTCCAGTTCCTGGGGATCCAGCTCCCTCTTTTGATCTCTTTGAGTACTGCATGTAGTGCACATATACATGCAGGCAAAACACTAATAAAAAATTTTTAATTGTAATTTTTAAAAAAAAAATGACCAGCCTAATATTCAGAGCGAGTTCCAGGACAGCGAGCACTACACAGAGAAACCCTGTCTCAAAAAAATAAAAAATAAAATAAAAAATGACCCTTAACCACTGCAAAGCCTGGTATCACCCCACCCCCCAAATTCTGGACGGTAATGGCAGCTAGTGACAGGGCTGGCCCTGTCCAGAGCAGTTAACTGCCCTATCTCACTTTTCAAAGCAACTAGTGAAGCAGAGGATACTAAAGATTATTCTACAGATCAGAAGTGATTTGGAGTTTAGAGGGCCAGAGAGATGGCTTAATGGTTAAGAACACTGCTGCTCTGGCAGAGGACTCAAGTTCAATTCCCAGAAGCCACATGGCAGCTCAAACTATTCATTACTCCAATTTCAAGGGATCTCTTAGGCACCAGCATGCACACTCATAGGCAACACACTCATAATATAGAAACATACATACACATATAGATGTGTATAGAAATATATAAAAAAAGAGGAAAATATAAATAAACATAATATAAAAATAGTTTTAACTAAAACTAAGTAACTGACTTTAAGTGATGGTTGGGATTTACCCTGAACTGCAAAGCCTCCTCCAGTCACTTAGGAATGAAGTGTCTGTGATAGAGCAGTAATTCCCAAGCCCATCCTATCATGCCCTGGCTTTTAATTTGACTGTCCTGCTGTATCCTTGCCTCTGGTTCCATTCTCTGCAAAGTACATTCCAGGGTCACCTGGTAGTAGAGCCCATGAGCTGCAAGTTGCAATAGTTTGGAAAACATGTCTTGCCTTCTGCAAAGAAGCTGATAGAGTTAACTAAGGTTAGTAGGGTTAGTCTGCTTTGAAGTCACACTACATGACCTTGTGATAGTTCCTTTCGTCTGAAACAAGACAATATTGGAAGCTCAAAAAGTAATGGGTTGCTGGTTACCCGGGAGGGACCTTCCTGTGCTGCATACACCAGAGCAAGATGGAAAGCTGCCTGTTTTAAACTTAGATCTCTGTCTCCAGTGTCAGGTCTTGCCTGGGATTCCTCAGGGTTACCTCTGCCCTTTCCCAGTTTAGCTTGTTCAAGACTCAGCTGTTGGAGTTCTAGAGGCCAGGGCAGTCTTAGTTATTTTCAGCCCTTAAACTGCCCAGAGCTGGGACATTGCCTTAACCTGATTAAGGAGTGATTAGCCTTGTGTATAATCCACCTCCCTGTTTGGATGTGTATTAAAGTCACAGAAGAGCCTGGGAACCTTGCCATCTAGTGGTTCTCAAACTTCATAGTCACAGAACTTTGTTTTAGTACAGTCTTTCACCTAATATACCCAACAGACTATAGGTTAAGATCCAGTCCCTTGCCAGGCAAGATGGCACACCTGTAATTCTAGCACCAGGGAGGCAGAGGCAGAAAGAAGGACCACTGCAAGTTTCAGGCCAGCCTAGTCTCTGTCATGAGTTCTGGGCTATCCAGGGCTATGTGGCAATACCTTGTCTTTAAAAATAGGGGATCCTCCCACCTCTCATGCAGCACAACATGAATTACCTCTCCGGCCACTTGGCCACCACTCCTTGGGAGTGGGTGAAGTTGAAAGTACAGATAAATTCTGTATTCTTACTAACCTGTTGTCACAGAAATCAATGGCAGACTTGCAAATCTCAGTTCTAGTACACCAATTACAGTAATCAGAAGCAAGTCGAACAAGGCTCACCTACATGCTGGTGATAGTCAAGAAGTATTTAATTTCTATGGATTTGCCTTCTTGTCAGCTGTCAGTTGAGCTTGTCAGTAGATGTCAAAGGCCTTCATACTCTAAAATATATTCCTCTCTAGTAACTGAGTAAGGAACAGCTGTGAAATACTCAGCACTCAGGAGGCAGACAGGCAGGCAGATCTCCCAACCTGGTCTACTGAGTGAGTTCCAGGACAGCCAGGGCTACCTAGAGAAACCCTGTCTCAAAAGAAAAAAAAAAAAATCTTTAAAAGCAGTAGATGTGGGAGTGCATGCTTGCAATCCTATCACCAAGCAGGAGGGTCAGGAGTTCGTTGCCATCCTCTGTGTGTTTTTATGTCAACTTGACACAAGCCAGATTCACTTTGGAAAAGGGAACCTGAAGTGAGAAAATGCCCCTACCATATTGGCCTGTGAGCAACCTGTGTTGAATTTTCTTTATTGATGGGCCAGCTCATCTGGGGATGGTCCTAGTTGCTCTAAGAAAGCAGACTGAGCAAGCCAGTAAGCAGCGCTCCTCCGTGGCCTCTGCTTCAGTTCCTACTTCCAGACTCCTTCTCTACTTGAATTCCTGCCTGACTCCCTCATTGATAGACAGTTACCCAGAAACATAAGACAAAATAAACCCTTTCCTCCCCAAGTTGCTTTTGTTCATGATGCTTTCTCTCTGCAAAAGAAACTCTTAGGACACTCTTACATAGTAAGTTTGGGGCAGCCTAGGTTACATGAGACTCTTGTCTAAAAAAAAAAAAAAAGCATAACTAATTTTTTAAGATGTGAGTAAATGTTAAGTAGGTGAGGTAGAAAAGAAAAGATCTTACTCCAACCTAGGGCTCACACTGGCCCTACCACCCCACATTTCCTTATAGACAGTTCTCTGCACTTGATTTCGGTTTTCTAACCTGAAACCTGAGATTTTCAGACACATATACCTATGCACACGGCCCTTAGATAATTCTTGGCAAAGGGGCTCAACACCACAGAATCTGTTAGCAGCCCTGCTTCTCCAGGCCAGACTCTTATAAAGTTTGTCCTACCCATTGACATCCCATTTCTGGCACCTGTTCTTACTGACTCTCAGACTGAAACAAATCCTTGAACTTTTGCTTGTACCAACAGATCCTTACTATTCTGCATCTGAACCCAGAGTAGGGAGCAGAGAAGCCTGCTCAGCGGGCCTCTGGGGGAAACCGATGCCTTGGCTGCAGGAGAGACACAGCATTACAGAGCTGTCCAACAGGGCACAAACTCTGGACTCCGCTTGTTTGGATTCAATCCCAACCACTAGCTCACTGGCTTTGTGACCTTGAGCAGTTTACACAGCCTGCCCACAACTGTGCATGTTTAAACTCCAGAAACAGTCTGCTGGTCTCTACTGGATGGGACTTTAACACCGTGAACTCACTGTTCACTCGAGGTGCCTCATGGGAGATGAGCCATCAGAGGCAGCTGACACTGGAGATATAGTTTGGGTAGAATGTTTGCCTGCGTGACTAGGGGCCTTAGTTCACTTCTCAGCAGTGATGGGGAAAGACTGTGATGTTAACTGGAAACCCACCTGGACACCATTCAGTGGGTCCACAGGGCTTATTTTCAAGACCATCACTACAGACTTCAGCTCACATATCCTGAGATCTAAATATGGGGGTTTCACATTGAAAACAGTAACATAGGCAAGAAGGAACATCTTGCAAAAAACAAGCAACCTGCTTTCCATTTTCCCATGAATAGATTAGACTAATAAAAGTCTAACATAAAAAGAATAGTTTAACATTCAGCACTCAAACTGTAGAGCTGAAGTGCCTGGGCTTGAATCCCAATGCTGGCGCCCACAGGTAGAGCAATTCCTGAATTTGATGGTGCTTTCATTTCTTCATTTGGAAAATGGGCATGATAGCATGACTCAGATTTATAGTGAAGACTAAGTCAGCTGACAGACACGAGGCACTTAGATTAGTGCTTGGCCCCAGTGAGAGGTCCATAAGGATCCTGTTGTTCATTAGTTACTACTTACTGTCTCCAGGCTGCCGGCCAAAGCTTATGAGCTCTGCGTGCTGTGATGCAACTCTGGTGGAGAGCTAACTTTCTTAGTAGCGAGGCTATACATGTGCATAATTTAAAAGGTCAAAGGGGCCAAAGGCACATGTGCAAGTGTCGTGTCTGCTGACCTCTTGCCCCCACCCGTATCTCTTCACAGTCAGGCACAGGCTGCCTTGCCTGCTTCATTCATTTTTTATTTTTTATCTCCTGACAACGATGGCAGCTATAATGGTCCTGTTCTTAAGCCTCACTCCCTTTCCCCTCTTGCCCCTCAGAAGTTACTTCAGACCTTTTCAAATAACAGTTTACTAACATGCTTATTATGTAAAATAATAAAGGGATCCTGGCACCTTTCAGTTGGGTGATTTATGGGGATCACAGAGGTGTGGCCAGCACTTGGAAGAACTATGGTAGTCACATAACCTAAGCCCGGGCCGATAAGACAATCGGAAGATGTTATCAGCAGAAGATGGCAAGAAGAAGTAAGGGCATAGTCTGCTGTGCTCTGTCCGGGAGGACACCTCTCACTCTCCCAACTCCCAGGGCATGGGATGTGTTTCTGTGTGCTTGCTTCCAGTCAGTCGCCCACACCCCAGAGTGCTGGAAAAAGCGGGGGAAGCTGCTAGCACTACAGCTGGTCAGGGCACTTTCTCAGTCCCTAGCTGGTCCTTTCGGTTTAAATGAGCTTTTTTTCCCCAGAGAGAAAACAGATTTATTAAGGAATGGTGAAAAAGAACTGAGAATCAGAGGAGCTAGCTTCTAAGGAGTCACCTAGGGAAGAGGGCTGTGACTACACAATCTCCAGAAGTTAGTTGCCCTAAGTTAATGATACCCAAGCTCTTAGAGGCTCAGGTGGTAGAGTGCTTACCTAGCAGGCAGGAAGCCCTGGGTTCACTCTCCACCACCACACAAACCAGGCACCATGGTGCACAGCAGTAATCACAGCACTCTGGAGGCAAAGGCAGGAGGGTCAGGAGTTCAAAGACATCCTCAACTACATAGCAAGTTCGAGGCTAGCCTGGGACACCTGGGACCTATTAAAAACAACAACAAACCCTCTAACTAGTGCATGCTTCTAACCTCCTCACTAGCCCAGTGTTTCCTAAAGCTTGTTCGGCACAATTCAGTATTAAGAATAATAAATGCAGCTGGGCTGTGGTAGCACACGTCTTTAATTCCAGAAGGTGAATTTCTGAGTTTGAGGCCAGCCTAGTCTACAGAGTGAGTTACAGAACCGTTAGTATTCTGACCCACCCCTTGGAAACCCACCCCTTGGGGCCGCCCTGCATCCTGACATAAAAGCCTCATTTTAAGGAAAAACCCCCCTCCCTCTCTCTCTTCTGCGACCTCTCTCCATTCCCACGAGGTGTGCACACCTCCGCTTTCCCTCCCTTCTCTTTCTTCCTGTCTCCCTCTTTCCTATCTTCATCTCTCTATTATAATAAACTCTCTCCACGTGGATGCAGCGCCTGGGTGTGTGACTGTTCCATGTGCCGCTGCCCTCCACTGAATCTTCCCGCCATGTTTCCCTGCATGCATGGGATACCTTGGCCCGGCCAGCTGGGGTCTACCACAGTGATATATCATAACAAGGACAGCCGAGGCTACAGAGAGAAACCCTGTCTTGAAAAAACAAAACAACAAAAAGAATAGTAAATGCAAATGAATGTGCTTTTATTATTATTATTTTAATTAGGGCTGGAGAGATAGATTCGTGGTTAAGAGCACTGACTGCCCTTCCAAAAGTCCCAAGTTCAATTCCCAGCACCCACATGCCAACTCACAACTGTCTATAACTCCAGTTCCAGGGGATCCAACACCCTCACACAGACATACGTGCAGGCAAAACACCAATGCATTTAAAATAAAAATAATTAAATCATTTTAAGCCGGGCGGTGGTGGCAAGTGCCTTTTATCCCAGCAGAGGCTGGGAAGGCAGAGGCTGGCGGATTTCTATGAGTTCAAGGCCAGCCTGGTCTCCAGAGCAAGTTCCAGGATAGGCTCTAAAGCTACACAGAGAAACTCTGTCTTGAAAAAAACAAAAAAAGTCTTTTTAAAAATTATTCTTTTTTATTTATTTTGGAAGGAACATGCACGTGTAATAGCACTCATGTTCAGAGGGCAACTTATGAGAGCTGATCTGTCCTTCTACCATGTAGGGTCTAGAGATCAAATTCAGTCAGGGTTTCAGGCTTGGTGGCAAGCTCCTTCACCTACTGAGCCATCTTGCTGATCCTGAATGTGCATTTTTAAATGTAAAAGTGTATCTTTTTTTTTTTTTTTTTTTTTGGAGACAGGGTTTCTCTGTGTAGCTTTGCGCCTTTCCTGGAGCTCACTTGGTAGCCCAGGCTGGCCTCGAACTCACAGAGATCCGCCTGGCTCTGCCTCCCGAGTGCTGGGATTAAAGGCGTGCGCCACCAACGCCCGGCTTGTAAAAGTGTATCTTGACTAGCATGGGAGGGTGTGCTTAGCATGCACAAGCTCTGGCTCAATCTCTTACATGCGCATCATAGTTACATATTTCAACTCTAGGTTTTGTTTTTGCTTTAATTTTTTTGATTTTTCAAGATAGGGTTTCTCTGTGTAACAGTGCTGGTTGTCCTGGAACTCACTCTGTAGACCAGGCTGGCCTCACAGATCCAACTGCCTCTGCCGCCTGACTGTGTTGGGATTAAAGACATGGGCCATCACACCCAGCTTTCAACTCTGGTTTAAAAAAAAAAAAAAAGTAACAAGCAGCAGGGTGTGATGGCACACACCTTTAATCCCAGCACTCGGGAGGCAGAGGCAGATGAATCTCTATGAGTTCGAGGCCAGCTTGGTCTACAAAGTGAGTTTCAGGACAGTCAGGAGTTGTTATACAGATAAACTCTGTCTCAGGAAGGGGAAAAAAAGTAACTAGCATATTTTACGACGTGTATTTTGCTAAGGAGGACCGCAAGTAAAATAGTGACTTTAAAGAAAAGTGTTGGACAAGTGTGTAGGTGCTGTTCAGTAACAACAGACCACATGGTCAGAAGCACATCTCCAGCCTCAGGACTGGGGTTTCCCTGGTCCCTTCCCTGAAATGAAATCTGTGAAGACTGCAAGGTCAGCCTCCCCAGCAGCCACACACTCTGCACCCGTAGGCTGAGGATGTGGGAGGATCTGGTAATTGACAATTAGCTGGAAGCTTCCTTCTCAGCCTCACAGACAGCAGCAGACACACCCAAGTCAAGCCACCCTGACTAGGCAGCTACAGGTTGCTAGGCAATGGTGTCAAAGGTCTCCTAGCTCTCAGAGCGTAGACTCCTGAGAGCCACTGAAGAAGTGTGTTTAATTCAACATTCCATGTGAAAGGACCAAGCAGATGCCATAACAGGCTGCTTAGTCTTCTCTCAGAGATCAGGCCTCGATTTCAATTTCCTGAGACTTGAACAAGCAGTCTCTGGGAGGGCCGTGAACAAAAGACATAGTCCTTGCAGTAGCTCCCTTTCTGCATGTACTCTGACTGCTCAAAGTTCAGCCAGATGTTTACTGTCTGGTACCCCTCACCAACTTAGAGTTATGTGCATGAGTCAAGGACAGAGCCTAGACCACTGAGCCAGCCCCCACAGTCAGTACGTGCTAGGCCAGCCAGCCCCCATGGCAGCTCAAGGACAAAGCCTGGGACTTGTCCCAGACAGCCCCCAAAATGATAATTGTAACCCCCAACCAGTAAATTCAAAGGTTACATACCCTCACCCAATTAAAAGAGAACAGAGATAAAAATAAACCAATCCAAGTTGCACCCGTGCAAAACCCCCAAGCCCCCACAACTGCCCTGAAGGGCTTGCAGTTTTTGCATTTAAAAAGCTAACCTCACAAAGAAAGAACAACTCCTCCCTGCCTCACTGTATTGGGTGTAGGAATGAGTTCCCTGTCTAGACTTGTATCTATAGAATAAACCTTGCTGTTGCATTCTGGACATCCACGGTCTTCGGTGGTCTCTTTGGAGTTGTGATCTGGGTATAACACATGCAGCTAAAAAGGATTTGACAAGGAGACTAACATTAATTGACCACCTACTAGGTGTCTAGAGCTTTACATTAAGCCTTACAACTTACAAAATGCCATTCTTATTCAATACTGACCCTACAAAATCAAGTAACTTGCCAAATTCTCCCAGGGGATGGCAGAGCCAGGAATCCAACCAAGAACTTCATCAGGCCAGAGTATGGAGTGAGCCAGAGACATGTCCTTCCCTCTCCCTGCTGTGGGGACAGTATATGACTGCATCATTCTAGTCAGAGGTGATTTGCAAGCATGAGGAAAGCCACAGCCTCTTCTGCAGAAATGCCTTTCTCAATCCTTGTGAGGGGCAGAGACCAGCCAGTATGTGGCAATAGCCATAAACACTCATACATTTACATTATAGATTAGGGATGCCATAAAAAAAAAAAAAATCGGAAACAGGAAGCTCCTCCCTCCGCCAGCCCAAACCTATACTATAGGACTCTAGTACTGCTATAGTTAAAATCTGTTCCTCCTTAAGGGGAAAAAAAGATGGGGAGGGCAGGCCCTGGGGCAGTCCTCACCTGAGCAAGCAGTCAGAACAGATCTTGGTGCAGGATCAAGACCACTGAGCTTTGCAGAGGTGGCAAATTGCCAGGAGTTGGGGGCTAGCCTGAGCTACATAGTAAATTCTAAGCCAACCTGGGCTACAGAATAAGATTCTGCCTCTTAAGTAAATAATGAAAAATAATGAATAATTCAGAGCATCATTGGTAGTTCAAGGTAGATAAACCCTAGAAAAAACGACCTCAGACTCCCGCTCCAACCCGTTTCCTACAAGACACCCTGCACCAGGTCTGTGCTTCCCTTAAATGTAACAGGTCAGACTTGGGGGTGCACACCAGCACTTGGGATCTCTGTGATTTCAAAGTAAGCCTGGTCTACACTGCAAGTTTCAGGCCAGCCAGAGCTACATGGTGAGACCTTGTCTCAAAAACAAAACAAACATAAATCAAATAATAATAGCAATAATAATGTAACTATGAAATAGGGCTGTTATTTTTATTTCACAGACATAAAAGATTTACCGTGTTAAATGACTTGCCTAGCTAGAAGCACAAGACAGTGTGGATGAAAATCTGTCTGCTGCTCCTTCAAAGGCTGCCTCTGTGGGGACAGTGCAGGGCATTTGGGGGCCCTACTGCCTGTACCTCCTTGACCCTGGAAAAGTGATGAGTTTCTCTCCCTGGTGTGGGGAAGAGGAGCCATGTCCATATGTGTAGAAATCTACGCATAAATGAGAAAGAGTCAGAGACAGAGAGAGAACCTCATTGCCTCATCAAGGGGTGTCATCCTAGGCCCTGCATTCCCCCCCCTTTATTCACCCCACCCCATCCCACCCCCACCCCGGCTCCTGGGCTCTGCATCCTCCCCTGGGCCCTACATCCCCCCTAGGTCCTGCATCTGCTGGCCCTGTTCCCCCCCCACCCCTCACCGCCCCCCCCCCATCCCACCCCCTGCATCCCGCCCTGGGCTCTGCATCCCCCACCCCCACCCTGCATCCCCCTGGGTCCTGCATTCCACCACCACCCTGCATCCCCCGCACCCTGGGCTCTGCATCCTGCACCTTGCCCCTTGAGATTGATGAAACAGCATGTCTGGCAGGAACTGTTCCTCATGGTCACTTGGCCAGCACATTCCTGCTGCCCAGCTCAGTGAGCGGCCTCCATGCAGCTGCACCTCTAGCCAGCCTCATTGATGTTTCTACTTCGTTAGGTTTCTGAGAGGCTCTTCAGCGAGGCCTGGCAGTTCGCTTGGGAGCTGTTAAGAGGCATTATCTCTGCTCTGGGTTTTGCTTTTTATCTTTCCTGGATTTTTGATTTGGCTTTTTTTCTTGTCATTGTTGTTTTGTTTTGAGACAGAGTCTCATATAACCTAGGCTGGCCTCAAACTCTCTGTGTAGCTAAGAATGACCTCCTCTACCTCCTCCTGCCTCCACCTCCCCAGGGCTGGAATTAGAGGTGTGCACCGACGGCCCCAGTTGATAAGCCTGCTAAGTGGGTACTCCACTGTCCGAGCTACATCTACTTCCCTGTGCCCGCTCTTCTTAGAGGCCTGGTTTCCACAGAGCACACATGCCAAGATCACGTGGATTTCATGTCTTTGAAGCCTACCTCCAGCATATCTGACTTTGTCACTTTACCTAAAATTCTAATCCTGTAAAACAGGGTGACATTCCCTACTCAACAGAATAACTGCAAGAAATAAATTAGATGATGCATTTAAAGGGTTATTGCATATGAAATGTTCAGTGATTGTGAGGGATT